>KN838814.1:3491-27096 GCA_000827195.1 Laccaria amethystina LaAM-08-1
AAAATGAACGCCATCAGTATTCGTGCCATCCAAAAAGTCAGAACTAGCGACTCACATCCCTTCCGTCCAGCCGAGTTCATCGCAATGTACCCGCTATAGGGGATATCTATGGAAGCTGTCAAATGAGCAATACCTCGTAACATAATCAAAGAGAATTACACCGGTTCCCTCTGATGTAACCTGTCGTCTTGATTCCATCTGTGTACATGATCTCTTTGTCTTCGAAAGGAAGCCAGTCTGACTGAAGAATCTTATCTGGTTCTGTCAGAAGTATGAGCACTACTTCAACGGATATCCTCTAATTTCACTTACTCCATGTCGTCACCCCTCTGATCTGCATCAAGAGACTTGAATCCACCGGCCATACTAAAGCCTCGTTTTCAGGCTGAGGTATTCCGGCCTTTCCTTGGTTACAGACAATCGTTATGGGCTCATCTTCATGATGTCCCAAGTAAACCTGCGCTTGTAGGGGTATGTGAGCCTTGTCATCCATCAGCACCTCTCCGTCCATATCTTGGAACAGCTGAACAATCCGATTAACAAAGCCCTCGACTCTCATAACTTGAGACCTTATCGAAGAGACGGTTTGCGGTGGTGCGATGGAGTGCGTGTTGATGCGGCCCAAGGATGAATCTTCCGGACCAAAAGACATCTTGGATGCCAATGCGCCATCTTCGTCATAGAGGCGATAATAGACTGAATCGAAACAAGTAAGCAAGGGTTATTAATAACATTTTAGGACGTACCATAACGGGGCTCAGGCAGGACCGGCTCAGGTAGTCTCTCCAACTGCGCTGTGTTTGCTAGTCGCTTTTTGGCGTCTTCTACTCCAACCAAAAGAACTATAGGGTCATTCTCAGACAACCCAGGACCAGAATACCCTTTAAAAGCCAATCGAGAGAATTCCACAACTGCGGTTTCGCTTGAAAGTGACTCGAATAACGTGGAACTTGTAGGAGCTGATAGGCCCTCAATCTTGGAAAGGTGCTTCTTTATGGATAAGGCTGTACGAGGAGGCGTGACGGACTTTGGAAGAGTGCGGCTGATGAACGGATTGTTCGCGTAAATTGGGTTGTTTGACATCATTGGCCCGTCCTTCGTATATAGGCGGTAGTACACTGGATGACTTAACGTGTGAGAACAAAGGTAGTAATTTTATGAGGGAAGACGCAACCGTAACGAGGCCCGCTTGATTCAACAGCCCCAATCTGCACAATGTTGAAGCCATTGGTGAGGCAAAATGTCATAGGGAGAGCCTGAGCAGTGCTTACCGCCTTTCCTCCAAGACCATCTGATGGGCCTTCGGGAGATGGTGGACATAGTCCATGTTGTCTATCGGATCCAGCTGGAACTGGAATTGAGGCCATTCGAGGTTCAGCGTTCAAGATGCAGATGAGATGGGCGTCTAATAATGTCGGCCTTTATGGTGCTGTGAACACTGCATTCTTGATCCGAAGTGCAAGTCGCCGAACATCTGTTAAGTTGCTTCAATGGGGATAGTTGTTCTCTTTTCAAAGCTGACATGTTTTGAACATCAAATGGGTATCTTTAGCTTACAGGCCCTCTCCCATTTTCGTCTCTCAATCTCCAATAAACCTTCTCGCAGTCGGAGAGAACGTGGAGGAACAAATTCTTTCCGACGTGGGGTGCCATTCAGGTATCCCAACTTCCTATGACAAGAGAACCCCACGAGTTGTACTCTTCGCCACATTCGACAGAGCATGTGGACCTCGCTGATTGCCTTTGACTAATCAACAAGTGGTGGGCAGGGACTTGGATGAATGTTGAAGGAGCCACAAGACTGTCGTTTTTCGGAGATCCAGTCATCCGAGTTTCCTACTTTCAGGGACAAGCAAGCTCCACTTCCTAACCTCCATCGACTACATCCCACTCGCCGAGTAGCAACAGTCTAGAAGAACCTTTACGGGCCAGCCGGTTTCCTCACAGACATCAACAAACGGCCGTCTGGGAGAGCATAGCGGCGAGCCCCAACCCTGACAGATTCACACCCCTAATCTTCATAAGACCAAGCGAGGAAAAGCGGCATGGAAGGATGTTAAGTAACGTGCTCTCGCCGCCCAGACACATGACAGGATGAATCATTTTGTGTCTTGGAGGACCTCGTCAATGACCGACCTTGGGCCGACTAGGGATTGGAATAAGAGGAACTCTCAAGCCTTTCGCGGGGGGCTTTGCTACTGTATTTCACTCCTGCGAGAAGGGGAGGAGGTGAAAGGGATCAGAGAGATTCGTCCGCAATTGGCATCCAAAGAAAGTGTTGCGTTGCGGCGGCTGATATTGAAAATCCGTTCTGATAGGCCGAGGAGATGGGTAAGAAAACGAGTGGCCGTTTAGTTGGTTGTAGAGCTGGACCTCATGAAAAAAGGCTTCAATATTGACGTGATGTGTAGTCTGCATGTCAGAGTAGCAGGGCGGAGATTCCGGAAATTGAAAGTAGGGTGGAACGGTGGAAGGGAAAGGTTCGGTTGACTGTTTGTGAGAAGTCAAGCATTGAGCATGTGACAAGACGGTGCTCAAAAAGCTCCTTGAGAAGGCGAGGGGACGATCTGTGAGAAGGTTCAGACGATCAGCAACATGGCTCAAAGATAGCTCTAACGGCAATTCATAAATGACGTACCCCCCCAGCCAAGCCACTGTTCTTCTTGTTTCCGACCTCTCGGCAGCCCCTGGGCCAATCACCGCAGAGAATAAGTACATTCGCCTGCATGAAGTAGAGAAACCACAGACCACGTTTCATTGGGTCATCCGTTATTAATTTTGATGCAGGTATTTGGCGAGTCTAAAAGCGAATGTCTGAGTCCTCTTGTGGATTGGAAAATCTGGGCAGATGCTTAGTTGCAGGGCGACTGGGGCTGGTGACGAATTGGATGATTTGCAGTATCTAGGCGCCTGAAGTTGCGCAAGTGCAACAGAACTGCATAATGACAATTTCTTCCTCTTCCTGCGTGGAAAGGGGTCAAGGGCTCTCCTGTGCTACAAACTTCCAACACGGATTTGACCGTTAAAATTCCAGGATGTTTCCTACTTTCGACGTGGAGTCGTTCGGGTCACAAGGACATGCTCACAGCGGGTTGACCCCACTGCACAGCGATGTGTCGAAGGTACTCGCATCATGTACTGATTGTTCATGTCCGCCCATGAAGTTGGTCTTCCCTAAAAAGAGAGAAAACAGTCGTCGTCGTCTTCGTCGCGTGTGACAAACCCGGGCCGTGATTGGCGTCGACGAAAGTAACAAACGCTTATTGCCAGTGTTTTGGACGACGCTTTTCAACACCGTCAACAACATGATTTCGCCATTGCATCTCATCAGGCTCACCGTCACGAATAGCCAGACTTTTGCGCATCGACTTCTTACGGCCCGTGCCCATAGCTGTGTCTGACATATTGTTGGTTCTCGAAGGTGAACAGGATCTCGAGGCAGTTGTCGACGGCCGCTTGCAATTTCAGGAACAAGATTCACTGCATTGCGTTGCTTTGTAGACGCCCATTCAAACTTCCTCCACGCTTTTCAACATCGACGAAGCTCAAATGGCCTCAAATGCCATGTCAGAATCTAATGGGCCGCCGCGGCACTGCCGTCTATCACATCCTAATCAAATCTCATCGGATGGTCGAGGGGGGGAAGTAGTAAGTCTGGCTCAGAACTCCACCAATATCACTCTGCATCTCTCTGCATGGTTTTGAACGTACCACCCAGCCGAAAACGCTTGACACGAGCGACCTTCGTTACAGTTACGTCGTCCTTCATCATGCCCTTGCATTTACGCTCATATAACTTTACAGTATACTATCGTCTATACACAAAAGACGGTCCAATCAGGTCGAACAATCCAATCTACGCCGACAACCCATTCATCAGCCGCACTCTTCCAAAATTCATCACACCTCCACGGAACGCGTTGTCCGTGAAAAAACATCTTTGCAAGATCGAAGGATTGTCGGGGCCCACAGGTTCTACATTATTCGAGTCACTTTCAAGTAAGACTGCGGCTGAGGAATCCTTTCGATTGGCTGTAAGAGGTTATTCTGGTCCTGGGGCATCTGAAGACGACCCCATGGTTCTCGTGGTTGGAGTAGAAGACGCTGAAAAGCGATCAGCAAGCACGGCACAGTCGGATGGATCACCCGAGGCTGTACTGCCTGAGCCCTGCTATGGTACGTCTCAAGATGTTGTTATTAACCCTGGTTTACTCATTTCATTCAGTCTATTATCGCCTTTACGACGAAGATGGTGTACTAGCTTCGAAGATGTCTTTCGATTCGGAAGACTCTTCCATGGGTCGCATCGAGACGCTCTCCGTCCCACCACCACAAACGGTCTCTTCATTGAGTTCCCAAGTCATGAAGGCCGAGGGCTTTGTCGCTCGAACTGCTCAGCTGTTCCAAGACATGGATGGAGAGGTGCCGATGACTGATAATGATCACCTACCCCTTCAAGCCCAGGCCTACCCAGGACATTTTGAGGATGAACCCATAACGATTGTCTGCGGTCAAGAGAGTTCAGGAAAGGCTGAGGGATCTCAGGTGATGACCCCATTAAGCGCAGTGGACTCAAGCATCTTGATGCGGATTAAAGGGAAGGCGACATGGAGTAAGTTAAATTAGCAGATATTCGTTAAATTGGTTTCTTACGCTTCCTGCAGATCCCGATGAATCTGTTCAGGCGGACTGGCTTCCTTTCAAACGTGGCGAGGTCTTGTACACAGATGGCATCAAAACGTCAGGTTTTATTCGCGGAATCTCACGTACTCCTCTTTCGTGTATTATAAGAAAAGTACTCATGCATTCTCTATAGATCCCTATAGCGGTTACGTTGCGATCAACTCCGCCGGACGGAAGGGCTGTGAGTCGCTGGTTCTAAAATTTTGAACGACTGATGACATTCATTTTGTCAGTCGTCCACGACGGTTAGTGGCAGATTTGCTTGTGCGATCTCTTTTCTAATTCGTTCCTTCATCTATTTAGGTCATATAAATATAATACGATAATCACTTTTTCATGTTCATTTAAATATGAAAGGAATCACTGTGGGTATTCAACCTATGCCAGGATTTCACGGCCATGATATGTACGCCCCTGAGCTTATGAAGAGAACAGCAGAGAACAGCTCACGACAACCTCGTCCAGCCGTCCTTGTCTCGGTCGTGATACAGACTCTGAGCTTGTTGAGGCATCAGACGTGTATCGCGCAGTGCAAGTCTTGCGGAATACCTATAGGAAATTTTGAGAACCTGTCTGACGATAACCATGTTGTCCATACTCACCATGTGTAGGTGGACCCTCGCTCGTCCCAACCAAAAAACGTCTCACATAACGCGTGATCTTCTCTTCGAAGCAGGAGGCGAATTAGTTTCCGGCCTTGGCCGCCTTCTTAGGGTCACTCCAAATCTACAAAGATTGCATTCCGTTGAGCGAGCCCCAAACATCAGCTGGCCAACCCGCTCATTCTCACAAGGCGAGCATTGACGTGCCCGGCCTCCTCTTGCATGTCGAGACGCGGGCAGGACATGGTGTTCCGTTTTCCTTCAAAGGACGCAAAGATTGAGATTGGCGGATGGACTGACTAAGGGAACCACAAATTGGAGGAGTGCACAGGAGCTGTGGCTGTGCAACATCGAACGAGTGTTTGCTTTTTCATCGTATCCTCAAAGCTTCATGCGATAAAGGAAGGAAAGGGGGGTCGAGGAGGGTAGATGACGCAAGCTCTTTCTCGATTCATGTACTGGCATCGGGAATGAGGATTGAGACCGTTGCTGAGTCTTGAAAAACGCCGGTGTTTGCCTCGGGATGCTGGCTCGGGGCTGGCCGTACCTTGGTCTCAGGCTTCTTCTACTGGCACAAAACTCTCAGTGCGCGCCAGTGACAGCACTCGTCCAGCCCCGTCGATTGGGTATCCATGCTTTTTCTGTCTGACCACTCATGCGTCCAATCGCAATCCAATCCTTGCTTTCGATGCCTGTTTCTTACATTGTCACTGGTTGTCACACTTTTCCAGGATTGGTCAACCCCACTACTACTATGACGATGTGATCGATTGTTCACATGCGGAACACGTCTGAAGTGCCTCTACAGGTCCGACGATCTTTCGAAACATTTAATATATCAGGACAAACTTACACAGGGCCTCTGATACAAGACCGTTCCCTTTTCGGCACCAGGCTTTGTGGATGCGCAGTAAGGAGGGGGTTAGGTGGCTTTAGCATCGATAGTGGAATCTGGGACATGAGGATTTCCTGTCAAGTGGCTGTCTTAAACAGAACGACCATACCCTTCCGAACATGAGGCGAACTGTTGCCTTTCCGCAGACGCCATTTTCCTTGCAAGTACTCGCTGTTTAACTACATTACGCAAGATAGTGAGTCTCCTCTCTCAACACGGTTGCCTTACTCTCTTGTTCATTGCAGATTGCAGAATCCTGTCGAAAAAAGACCGACTTCCAATGTCTCTCTCTCGATTATCGCGAACCCCGAAATATATGCCGACGTTGGATTGGACGCCAAAAGCTAACGACGTTATCATTCCGTGTGTTACCATCTCCAATCCGCTCGGCTGTAGTTTGATATTGAATATTTCTCAGATTAATGGGCCCAACCGGTGCAGGAAAAAGCACAGTAAGAGCTTCATGCTTCAACAACCTTTTTCTCTAAGAATTTACGACTTCAGTTCATCAATTTCATCGCAGGAAAGGAGGTTGCAACCGTCGGTCACGACCTCAAGTCATGCACGGCCAAGCTCCTCCCAGTCGTCATCGATTCTTTACAGAGCGAGTCGATGGACGGAAGATTGGTTCTCGTGGACACCCCTGGATTTGGCGATACTTACGTCAAGGATACTGATGTCTTGCACGAGATCGGTTCCTGGCTTGAAACTATGTATGACTCCGGGGGGACGAAGCTAGCTGGTATTGTTTACCTTCATGACATATCATTAACACGCATGGAACCAACTTTGGAGAGCCTTAATATCTTTCAAAAACTGTGCGGGAAAGACGCTCTGAAGCGTGTGGTTCTCTGCACGACAAAGTGGTCGGATACCTACCAAGAGGATGGAGAGAGGCGGGTTGACCAGCTCAAAGAAAATTCCTGGAAGGAGATGATGGAGAGCGGATCGACCGTTCGCAAATTCGAGGACTCTCAAAAATCTGCCTGGGATGTGATTGTACCGATCGTCGAGGAAGATCGAATTGGAAAAATGGATGCTCTTCAAATACAAGAGGAGCTGGTGGAAGCAAAGAAACTTATTCCTAACACCGAGGCGGGTCGACAGCTGAGATATACGCTCGACGAGCTGTTAAAGATCTTAAAACAAGCTTCTAGCAAGGATCCCTCTCGGCGCAAGGAGCTTGATGTTCAGATCGCTGCCATCCGCGATCAAATGAGGGCAACGCATATTCCTGTTATCCAACGCATCTTGCGATTGCTCGACAAGATGTTAGACAAATTCATGTCTATGAATGCCACTCCTCCGTCACCCTCTAGGAATAACAAGCTCCTTGGTAAGTTTTTAACGTGTTCGCTGATGAATCATAAGTACTCACCTACGCAAGTCCCCGCCGTGGGCGCAAGGCTAGAAGCAGATGTCAAGGAGCTGATCATGTGCGATCTCCATTTAAGTTCTTGGGTTGTGTTACTTAACGACTTAACACGACGATCAGGTTGCTTGGCGAAACGGAGACCTCATACGAGAGAGTAAGTCGCTAGCCTGAATCTTATGGAAGTACATGATGATACGATTTTCAGCTGCTCACGCTCTTTGATGCTAACATAACGAATTTTGGCAGTGACAAAGAGGCTGAAGTACGCTGTTGGTCTGTAAAAAGGGAAAACTTGAAGCCTCTATTTGTCGTCGCAGCTCCAAGTTTTGATTCTCACCGAGGAGGGGACCCCGCTATCTTCGAGAAAATTCAAACCTGGTTGAGGAGTTCGTGAGTTTCCACCTGCTTGCTCTTAACCGCTCTCTGATGTGATTCAGATGCCGCGAAGACATGCAATTTGGCGTCATTTTCCTACGTAGTTCGGTTCATCTATCACCCTCTGAACCCTCCCATACAGGGCGCGCGTTGGAGTTAGTTAAACAATCCAGATTAGAATCCAACACCCTCTTTGCAACTTTTGCCAGCGAAGCAACGGATACAGCCGGGTACGGCTTCGACGGCAGTGTCGTTTCTTTTCAAGAAACCAGTCCGAGACAAGCTTTGGAGATGTTCGACATTGCCCTTGGCAATCCCGTTAGACTTGACCTCCTTCTGGAAGAACTGCAGACCATCTCGGAACGGGCCATCAACGGGAAAGGGAAGGGGTTGATAAGTTCGTTACGGTTTTGGAAAGGTCACCGAGGTACTTAGGCCAATCGGGGGTGGTAGACTCAGTTGCGTTTAGAAAGAATGATTAGCAGCCTCCATCAATGGTTATTATTTAATACGAATATTCAGCGTTTACAGTGCCTGCCAACTATACCGCTTCACTTTTGCGACTTTTCGCCTTTCCCGCATGATCCGTGATCAGGCAGCAGCTTGAAGGGGTTTATAGACACTCAGGGAGAAGAGCCTGCCGTCGAGAACGCCATCGCAAGGGTGGTGAAATGGCAGGCATATCCTGAATACTGGACATGAGAACTCTCCAATGAGCAAAAGTCGTATTTTGAACCTTACTCGCGTCCTATTGCCTTAGCTCGAAATCCACCCAGCTGCCCTAGTACTTGACATCCGAAACAACGAGGGTACCACGACTCCCTGAGGCAGCGAAAGTTTGCATTTTGGTCACAACTTGTGTGGGATGCTGTGGAGTGAGGAGCTTGAACCACGGATGGCTTGGAGACCTCGTTCCGCCTTCTTTTTTCTCGAGCGGGGGCATCCCGGTCACGACCTGTGAGATGGCGTGGTTACGACCAGTTTGCGTCTCCCCCCCCCGCCGGCTCTTGCGCAAACTCTCGTGCCCATTTGCTCTATAGACCCAGCAGCATATTGAAGACATGATAGACGAGTGCCAACCGAGAGAGTGAGGGAAATGTGGGTTGAGATGGGGGGCACTGCGACACGCGCTTCTCCTCATAATGACCACGTCAACTGCACACCGACAGCAGGATTCACCACAAGGTACGTTAACGAAACGTTAACCGGTGGAAGGCGGCCAACTCCGCGGGGCCCAAGCAAGCTGAGATGCATAGAGACCGAGATAGGGGAGAGCAACAACTGAAGATCAGATACATTGACGATTGCTCAGATTTCTTTGCACAGAAGGCGGAAATGCTGGTGGGCCTCATGACAGATGTATACCAACGGCGATTTCCTGATGATGATCCCAGTTGTTAACAGCTCCATGTACGTCTTTCATTGAAGATGAATCGGAAGCCACATCTGCACGATAATGCATCTGTTACAGAAGCAGTTGTCAGGATAGATGATCCCTGGGCCGAAGAACGAGTCCCGGCTTGAGCTGAGAAAAGGTCCTGGTGAGTGCTTATGGTTAGCACCCACCACTAGTAATCAAAATTGTAGGTGTTATTTACCTCCTGTGCCAACAAGAATATGAGATTAATGGGGCTTTCATCGGGTGTCTCACTCATCGCATGGACCAATGGATGAACGTAGATCGTGTTTCACATGGCGTAGAATCACCTCGAAGAGCTGGCTAAGATTCGAGGTCTGTAAGGTAGCCATTAGTGATGAGAAATGTAACATTTAGAGTGAACGTACAGATAACGCGGAGGGAATTCAGGCTGGGCGAACTTCGATAATTCGGCCGCTTGGCGTTTGGACTTTATGTTGGGCAATCGTCCATAGGGTGCCGAACACAATATGGAGCCAACGACGGCTCAGTACGACGTCTACATACACACAAGGCTTTCAGTGCGCCCTGCCGAGGCAAGTTGCGTGAGCCCCTCACGTTGTTGGAAAGCCATGATCTTGCTCATCGTCGCTGGCAGTGAGACATTCCAGGTCCTAGGTCGAGAAAATATCAACCACCGAGTACATTGAAGCACAATTGGTCAACCAGGGGATTCTTTAGTCGTAGTAGGAGAGTCGTGGTTCTTGCGTGGCTCAGAAGAAGATCGTGTTTTGACTTGTGAGTCCACGGTTTGTTCTCATCATCGCGAACGACGACAAATCAACTCCTACGTGCAATCTTGAGAATGTTATGTACAACGATTGAATGAAAAGGTAACTTTGTTCGGATGCGCATACATAACCTTGACTTTCCAGCTCTATCATTTAGCTATGCTTTGCGCAAGCTTCGCGTGAATTTGCCTATCCGTGGAGCTACCCATGGACAGCTTGCGGCCTTTATAGGGTGCGTGGCTACCTTATAATCAAAGGTGATGTAATTGACGTTGATCTGTAGCTTGTTCTGAATTAACAACGGCCCAACTTGTGTAGACACCTCGCCGGGAAAAGAGGGAAAGGTATATAAGAACGAGGATCTGGGAGTGACAGCTTGACACAACGCGCGAGCATAAGGGGAGGAGTTCAGATTTGAGGACGGAAGGCAGACGTGCGACTACCTGGGAGTGAAAGGAGGGCTATTTGTACCTGGTGAAATCGTCTTCCAGCACGTTGACTTCAAGTTCTCAAAACTGACATACCGTTCATTTCAGAGTCGCTCAACCCAATTGGAATCCTCGCTACGGCAGCGAAGACTTGGCCCTCCTTTGGTGACGCCATGACCCTTGAATAACTTAAGGGCATTACTGGGCTCGTTTACGCATGGAATTCGAATGCAAGGAAGTAACGTACAAGCAGGACCTCTGCCAGCTATGTAATCCACTAACTCCACTGGCCACCCGGATCGAACATGGGTTTGTCTGCGAGGTTGAAGACAGCAAAGAAATCCAGTGCCGAGTCAAGGGAAACTGTAACTTGTATTTCTTGACAACTCAATCGAACCCTAACACATCTTTCCTATAGGACCCTACAAAATCACTCCAGCGACCCCATGAACAACCCTACAGGTGGATGCTCATGCCCCTTCTACCCTTTCCGAATCGATGTCGACTGGTCAACCAACAAAATGTCCAACCACTTGACTTCTCCTTCCTGCACGAAATAAATCGCCCACTTTCTATGAAGACCTTTTTCAGTTCAAGTCCATGGGCGTTACTTTGAATTAGCGAAACATTCCTGCCCCATTGAACATTGCTTTAGGATGCGCACTTCATCGTTGGCAAATTGATTGATTTCTGAAGGTGGCGGATTTTAGAAAGGTTCAATTGATTATGGGCATGGGAGTAACCTTTGGCGAGTCCGCAACGAGACTCAGTGAACGAGTCACCTACACGTACCTTCAGTGCGGAAGGCTTTCTGTACGAAACGGAAGTGTGTAGCTTTGGACCCCCAGCACCCGAGCCCCAGAGCCTACTGCGATTGTTGGTGCATTGGATCCCTCAAGAGGGGAATCATGGCCGTTATCGTAGGATGACTTGCCAACACTTGGACAAGCAACCAGGTTGTCTCCGTCATCGAAGCTGGTTTAGATTTTTGCGCGCAGCTGTCATTGCATCGAAGGCGAAGGGTTTGTAGAATCTGGATGTCTTGTGTATGCCTATAATCCGATTGATTAGCTCGAAAGGTCAACAACGATAAGATCGTACCTCATAGCAGACACAGCCGAACAACTAGATATCAGAGGCTAATATTTTTTTGCATGCTTCCCCTCTTTGCTCCTGGCCAAAAGCCAGTTCACCAGTTTGTAGGTTTTCAGGATCGCCTAAATGACAGTGATTGATACAGCTGCGAGCCGCACGAAAATAATGGAAATTTGCATGGAATCAAGGGACGGATGCCACGGATTCTCTGCCAGTGCATGTATGATGAAAGCTGGGCGGGGGGGCGAAGGCTGGTAATCATGCTTGGGTGGCTGGGGCTCACATAAATATGGGAGGGATACCGCATTGGAGAGGCATGCTAATCAAATAACAGTTAAGTGCAACTACAGAATAAGTACGATACTGTCAAAAGATTAGAGGGTTTTATGCCTACAGACAAATCAGCAGTGATTTCTTGAGTACAAGCGCACTCACCAGTCCGAAGGCGGCAAGAAGCCTGCGAGAAAATGGAACTTTCAGAGCATTGATCTGAACATCGAGCTTGTTGACATTATCGCTGTGCTCTTTCCGTCTCTCGGCATCATTTTCAGCCTGAAGGGCCAATTTCTTCTGCATTTCCAAAACCTCCTTCAACGTAGACTTCAGCTGTTTTCCTGCCTTCGTCTCCGAAACGAGCTTCGCTTGGTCGACGACCTCTTTTTGGATCTCTACAAATTCGTTCCTGGGCTCGGAAGGGCTTTTAGATAATTTGATATTTTCTAGAATAATGGTTAACAGCTTCTGAGCAGAGGTGGCATCGTTTCCTAGCGGGTGTACTGTCGCCCCAGCGTTTATCATTTCCTTCCAGTATGTTGAAGAAAGTTCATTGCAACGCTTTTCGCTAACTTCTTGGGGGATGTCGCCTGACTTGGTGATCCCGATGATGACGGACGACAAGGCTTTGTTACCGCAAAGGTCCTGGAATACCGCAAGATTCTGACGATCCGAGCCCAACATACGTGGTTGAGATATGTTGTGGAGGTAAATGATACCACCGAGCTTCATTTTAGAGTCATATCTTTGCGTGTCGACATTAATCAATGTCAAACGAGAAATAATATGAACAACATACGACGACGCCAACCAGATCGCAATGCGTCTTAAAATTTCCGAGTCAGATGTATAAGTATCGTCAAAACCTGGCGTATCAACAAGGATCAAACGTTTTCCTTGAAGGTGTGCTGGCACAGTAATGGGCGAGATTACGGGGGTTAATTGCGCAGTGCATGACTTGAGGTCATGACCGACGACGACGGCGTTCTTGCCCATAAAGTTGTTAATAAACTAATGCAGGTGGAACGAATAGCGTTGGACACGGACTACAGAAGCGGATGAAAGTACGCACAGTGCTTTTCCCGACACCTGTAGCACCCATAACACTAAAAATTAAAAAAATTAAAAATCGAGGGCGTGCTCCTCGAAAAGAATGTTAACAGCGACTCACGGTACAACAATGTCATTCTCCGTCCCTTTCATCAGAACATCGTTCCATTTGACCTGTCTCTTCCACTTTCTCATTCCTCTATGACGGTAGCGATTGACGATTGACAGTTTCTAGTGGAAGCCCTTATAATTGTCGTAGGATCCTTTTAAGTAGAACCTCAACAAGTAGCATTTTACGCGTGGGCAAGGCATTCATTGGCCGCGATGTAGCAATGTGCCCCAAGGATATGGCATCGTGCAGGGTCAGTGCCCATTCAGTGCCAGTCGTTTGCTAACTAAAATAATTATTTTCGTCAGTTGAGTGCAACGAGTTATCACCTACAATCTCAACGAGACTCGAAAGTCTCCCATCTCCTTGTAGCGGATGAAGCCCATGATGCATTAAAACTTTGGATGCACGGCGTCTACTACCATCCGTCGACAACGTACTAGAAAGGCTATCACACAGCCGAGTGAAACCCTTCGGGACCTCGCACCGCTCAGTTCCGACTCGGAGCCTGCGGCGTTTTTCTTTTTTTGGAAATGAACACCATCCACAGTCCTCGTTGACAGGCGTCTAAACCTAAATATTAAATCTCGATCATTCCTCATGACCTTTTCGATCTCAAGCCTTCTCAAGCTGCAAGCATGACCGAAACTTGTAATTTGATTCCATCCTGCGGCTGCCTAAAGGCCTTCTCATATGGAATTACACGTTTCAAACAATATCGCCTTTACAGGAATTCAACGTTGCTGGAGTTTGGTCTTGCCTTTCATTTCTTTGGATCGGGGACTCAAGACATGCACTGGCTCATGAATATAGATCGGGGCAGGGGTGGGATTGACTCCGACTCAATCACAGAAATACCAAAGCCGGTTCCTCTCGCTAACACAACCGTCGTCAGAAACACAAGTTCGAAACTTCCTCTTGTCATCATCTTGGCCTTCCTGTTGCAATATGAGAAATCGAGTCTGGAGGTAGAGGATCGCTAAACCTCAAAAATGTCTTGTTAAATGTTTCTCATCACTTTGACAGTTTTTTGCAGAACTTGAGGAATCGCGTGTGGCGGCGGGAAAAGTGCGTTGAACTTGAAGATGCGTTGTTTCTTGATACCCATGAAGGGGATATCATCATTCCGCAAGTATTCTCATCCAGCTCATTGAGTTATGCTAACCCTGTAATAGCGTCATGGGCCTTACGGGTGTAGGAAAGAGCACGGTGGGTGTTCACCGTTGGTTTACATTCCTCGCCACAAGTCGCTTATATTGGTCACATACAGTTTATCAACAATTACTTGAAAGATGATAAGGCGGAAGTTGGTCACGGTTATGAATCGTGCACTGTGTTCCCTAAGGCTTTTTACACCTCACTGGAACCGTCGGAAGATTTTGGGGCCGGCAGACGACTTGTCCTTGTTGACACGCCCGGGTTTGAAAGTACTTTTGGAGATGATTTCAGATTGCTGCAGCGCATCGCATCATACTTAACATCTTCGTGAGTTTGCCGCGCCCTTGCTTCACTGCTCCATTGTATCTAACTTCTACCAAGCTATGGAGAAGGGAAGACATGTGGAGGCCTCATCCATCTCCACGATATGACCGACGCCGGCGTGCGGGGCATGACCCCCCAGAATCTCCAAGCTTACAAGAAACTTTGCGGAAAGAAGAATCTTGGATCTGTCGTTTTTGCAACTGCAAGACCTGGCAGCCTTACTCCTGAAGCGTTCGCCAAACGCGAGCAGCAATATTACGGTGAGGTGTACTGGAAAGATTTCAAGGAGCAGGGAGCGACGTTTTTCCAGCTCTTCACCACGCACGCGTCAGCTAAGGATTTGGTTTCCAAAGTTCTTGAGAGAATCAAGGACGAGCAGCGTGCCCTGCTGATTCAAAAAGAGCTTGTCGAAATTCGGAAAATTGTCCCCACTGCGACTAAAGCCGGGCGTGAACTCAAGAATGCATTAGACGAAATTATGGCGCATCAGAAGGAAGTCCTGGCTGGCGAAATGATATCTCGAGAAGAAGCTGCAGCTGTCGCCGCTAAAATTCCAATGGTCAGTGAGTGGCTCCGAAGCCTGAAAGTTCCCCTCCCACCATGTTTCTCGACATTTTTTGGACTGGTGAGTCGGTTTTTTTGTTCTCCCACTGCTCGCCTTGACTGATCATTAATCTGTGTTAGGCCTAATTTTGCGGCTGAGCGGCGACGTCCATGGCTTACTGAAGATCTACTTAGAACTATCTCCACTCTACATCCTTTTTTCTTCGCGTGCATACCTGCCGCTGCTAGGAACTTGCCCGTTTACTAAGTACATAATCAGTGCTCCGGGGATATCTCAGACCCCTCATTTGGTCTCAATCTAAAAGTGTATTTCCTGCCTAAGCGTAATACAGAATGAATGTGGTCTGGAAGCCATGGCTTCAACTTTCTTGAAAGAAACGTAACCCTCGGAGCTTTCTAGAATCCATAATTAGCCCATGGTTTTTGAGAGACAATGTTCCTGGTAAAGTAACCACTGGTTAGCCTAGTCACTTTTGCATGCGAACCATGACTTGCGCATCGTCTACTCCCCTGGGCCACGTTTCTACGGGACGAATCACTCCATACAGTGAATTCTTCGAAAGACGTTGTATCCTGCACGTAGAATATCACACTTCAGAATTCATCAATTCGAGCAGCATCCTGGACGATGTACTTAGCTTCTGCCATGATGATGGAACAACCCACTTACCTGTCTGCCGCATGGTCGTCTCCCCAAGGTCATCCTAGTGGTGGACGACAGGTTCCATGCCATCTTCGCAAATCCTCACAAATTGTTACGGAAATTGTGAAGATAACCAAGCTTCACAGATAACCATGTCCTCGCTTCACCATCCCGTTCTTGTCACCACTGGAATCGGGGGTCTGCTGAGTTCGGAAAGGCCGCTCTTGAGTTGCCCGTTGCTGAATCCTGAAAAAAGCTGGTTTTCTTATGGACAACCGTTCAACTAGCCAGACGAACGCTGGAAGCGCCAGAACATCTCCACACCGCCTTCCGACAATCTCCGGAAGGTTGCTCATCGACCAACTTGTGAGCTAGCAATTGGTTTGTATGGTGGTTGTCGCATCCGAGGCAAGAAACCAAGAGCGAGAACTTCACTTTTTCAAGAGTCTTCTGGGTCGGATTGGTTGTCATTGACTTCTGAAGGTGGCGGATTTTAGAAAGGTTCAATCGATTAAGGGTATGGCAATGACCTACAGCGAGTCAGTAACGATACTCAGTGAACGAGCCACCTACACGTACCTTCAGCGCGGAAGGCTTTCTGTATGTCTGTAGCTTTGGACTCCAGCTGCAACGATCAAGTGCGCAAGCAACGTTCAATGGGTCAGGAATTTCGCCAATTCAAAGCAACGGCCAGGGACAACCGAAAAAGGTCTTCATAGAAAGTCCCGGCGATTTATGTCATGCAGAAGTCAAGCGGTTTGACATTTAGTGGGTCGACCTGTCGACATCGATTGGTGGGGGGTAGAAGGGGCATGGGTATCCACTTCAAGCTGTAGGGTCGCATCCACCTGCAGAGTTGAACATGGGGCCGCCGGAGTGATTCATGGAGTCCTATAGGAAAGATCTGTTAGGGTTCGATTGGGTTGTTAAGAAGTACAAGTTACGGTTTACCTTGACTTGACACTGGATTTCTTTGCTATCTTCAACCTCGCAGACAAACTCGTGTTTGATCCGGGTGGAGTTAATGGGTTACATAGCTGGCAGATATCCTGCTTGTACGTTACTTCCTTGCATTCAAATTCCATGCGGCGCAAACGTACCCAGTAATGCCCCAAAATTACTCATGGCTTATTGCATCACCACAGGAGGTCCAAATCCTCGCCGCCGTAGCAAGGATTCTAATTGGGTTGAGCGATTCTGAAATGAAGAGTATGTCAGTCTTGACAAGTCAACGCGCTGGAAGATGATTTCACCAGGTACAAGTAGCCCTCCTTTCACTCCCAGGTAGCTGCACGTCTGCCTTTCGTCCTCAAATCTGAACTCCTCCCCTCATGCTCGCGTATCTTGTAAAGTTGTCATTCCCAGATCCTCGTATATGTCTTTCTCCCCTTGAATCCGTTCGTCCCCGTGGAACAGTACCCATTGAGACCTTGCAGCCTTTATAGGGTACATCGTTGCCTTATAATTAGCCAAGGTGATGGTAATTAACCTCAGGGATCTGTAGCTTGCTCAAGATTAACAACGGCCCAACTTGTATGGACACTTCGCCAGGGTAGGCCCATACTTAGTCGAGAAAGTTAAATTCATGCGAAGCATGGCGAAATGATAGAGCTGGTAAGTCGAGGCTATGTACGCGCATACAAAAAAAAAACTTACCTTTTCATTCAATCGTCGTACAAAGTAGCCTCAAGATTGCGCGTAGGAATCGATTTGTCGTCGTTCACGAGGATGAGGGCAAAAACAAACCGTGGACTCACAAGTCAAAACACGATTTCTTCCGAGCCACGACTAAGTACTCGTACAACTAATAATCCCCTGGTCGACCAAGTTATGCTTCCATGTACCCAGTGGTTGATATTTTTCTCGGCCTGAGACTTCCGCTGTGACGATGAGATCATCTTAGCTTTCCAACAACGTGAGGGCTCACGCGCCACGCAACTGCCAGGGGGGGGGGGGATTTCGAGCTAAGGCAACAGGTGCGAGGTGGTTTTATAAGGATCAGCGTACCATTTTTACTCGTTTGAGAGTTCTCATGTCCTGTATCCAGAAGTCTGAAGATGCCCGACATTGCACCACTCCTGCGAGTGAGTTGGCATTCTCAACGGCAGGCTCTTATCTGCACCACGGGTGTCCACAAACCCCTTCAAGTCGCTACCTGATCACGGATCATGCTGGAAAGGCGACAAGTCGCAAAAGTGAAGCGGTATAGCTGGCTGCCACAGTAAACGCTGGATACCTGTATTAAATATTAACCATTGGTAGAGACTGCCAAGCATTAGTTGTACAGAAGTCTTTCTAAGCGCAGCTGAGTCTACCACCCCCGATTGGCCTAAGTACCTCGGCGTCGGTGCCGGAACCAGCTTTTCAAACCCTTCCCTCTCCTGTTGGTGGCCCCTTCCGAGATGGTCTGCAGTTCTTTTAGAAGGAGGTCAAGTCCAACGGGATTGTGAAGGGCAATGTCGAACATCTTCAAAGCTTGTTCGCTGGTTTCTTCAAAAGAAGCGACACTGCCGTCGAAGCCGTACTTGACTGTATCTGTTGCTTTGCTGGCGAAAGTTGCAAAGAGGGCGTTGGATTTTAATCCGGATTGTTTTACTAGCTCCAACGCGCGCCCTGCAAGGGAGGGTTCAGTGAGTTCGACTGTGCCTGTTTCCCCGCTGGGCAGAGTTGCAATGAGGGTTTTGGATTCTAATTCGGATTGTTCAACTAAGGGTTCAGAGGGTGATAGATGAACCGAACTACGTAGGAAAATGATGCCAAATTTCATGTCTTCGCGGCATCTGAATCGCATCAGAGACCGGTTGAGAGTAAACAGGTGAAAATTTACGAATTCGCCAACCAGGTCCGAACCTTTTCGAAGATAGCGGGGACGTCGCCTAGGTGAGAATCAAAGCTTGGAGCTGCGACGACAAATAGAGGCTTCGAGTCCTCCCCTTTTACAGACCAACAGCGTACTTCAGTTGTAGCCTGTTCATCACTTCCAAAATTCGTTATTTTAGCATCAGAGAGCTCGAGCAGCTACGAGTGGTATCATCATCTACTTCCATAAGATTCAGGCCAGCGACTTACTCTCTTGTCTGATGTCTCCGCTTCGCCAACCAACCTGATCGTCGCGTTAAGTCGTTAACTGACAAACCATGGACTTAAAAGGAGATCGCACATGATCAACTCCTTGACATCTGCGTCTAGCCTTGCGCCTACGGCGGGGACTTGGGTAGGTGAGTACTTATGATTCGTCAGCGGACGCGTTAAAAAACTTACCAAGGCGCTTGTTACCGGCAGAGAGTGACGGAGGAGTGGCATCCAAATGCATGAATTTGTCTAGAATCTTGTCGACTCTAAGATCGAGCAATCTCAAGATGCGCTGGGTAGCAGGAACACGCATTGTCCTGATCTGATCGCGGATGGCGGTGATTTGAGCATCAAGCTCCTTGCGCCGAGAGGAATCCTTGCTAGAAGCTTGTTTTAAACTGGTTAACAACTGGTCGAGACTATACCGCAGCTGTCGACCCGCCTCGGTGTCAGGAATAAGTTTCTTTGCTGTCACCAGCTCCTCTTGTATTTGAAGAGCATCCATTTTTCCAATTCGATCTTCCTCGATGATCGATGCAATCACATCCCGGGCAGATTCCTGAGAATCCTTGAATTTGCAAACGGTCGATCCCCTCTCCATCATCTCCTTCCAGTAAATTTCTTTAAGCTGCTCAGTCCGCCTCTCTCCTTCCTCCTCGTAGATATCCGACCACTTTGTCGTGCAGAGAACCACACGCTTCAGAGCGCCTTCCCCGCACAGTTTCTGAAAGACATCCAGGTTCTTCAGGGTTGATCCCAACATGCGTGTCAATGATATGTCATGAAGGTAGACGATACCAGCGAGCTTCGTCTCCCCTTCGTACATAGCTTCAAGCCAGAAACCGATGTTGCGCAAGACATCAGCATCATCGACGTAAGTATCGCCAAATCCAGGGGTGTCCACGAGAACCAATCTTCCGTCCATCGATTCGCTTTGTAAAGAACCGATGACGACTGGGAGGAGCTCGGCCGTGCATGACTTAAGGTCGTGACCGACGGTTGTTACTTCCTTTCCTGCGATGAAATTGATTAACTGGAACCGTAAATTCTTGGAGAATAAGGTTGTTGAAGCATGAAGCTCTTACCGTGCTTTTTCCTGCACCAGTTGGGCCCATTAATCTGAGAAATATTCAATATTAAACTACAGCCCAGCGGATTTGGAGATGGTAACACACGGAATGATAACGTCGTTAGCTTCTGGCTTCCAACCCAACGTCGGCATCACTTTCGGGGTTCGCGATAATCGAGAGAGTGACGCTGGAAGTCGGCCGTTTCTCGACATCACTCTGCGATCTGCAATGAATAAGAGAACGAGGGAACCGTGTTGAGGGGGGAGCCTCACTATTTTGTGTAGCGTAGTTAAACAGCGATGACTTGCAAGGAAACTGGCGTCTGCGGAAAGGCAACAGTTCGCCTCATGTTCGGCAGTGGTCGTGCTGTTTAACACAGGCACTTGACAGGGCGTCCTCGTGTCCCCAGACTCCGCTATCGATGCTAAAACTACCTAACCCCTCCTTACTCCGCATCCGCACTCGTGCTGAAAAAGGGAACGGTCTAGTGTCAAATCGGGAAGGCCTGTCTAAGTAGGTTCGTCCCGGTACAACAAGACATGTTAACGTTTCGAAAGATCGTCGGACCTCTAGGGACACTTCAGAGACGTGTTCCACATGCAAACGTCGATCACATTTGAAAGCTCTAGTATTTGAGGCGCCCACATTTGTTGGAGACTATATCACTTGATCGACTCAGTCGCATTGCAGCAGATAAAGAAAGTTATAACAAACTCACGAAGATGCCAATCATCAGTTGACTGTAGAGGCCTTCAGATTCGTATTCATTGGTTGGGCTAAGCCTGAGCAAGGATCGGACGCATGAGTGGTGGCACGGAAGAAGCATGGATACCCAATCGACGGGGCTGGACGAATGCTGTCACTGGCGCGCTCTGAGCGTTTCGTACCACAATCAGAAGCCACAGTCAGAGAGGCCATGATGTTAAGGTATAGGAAGTATTCTGCCGCCTCGAAACATTGTAGGGGAACAAAATTACATAATAATGAGTTTAAATTTACCAGAGACACGAACATTGCTTATTCTGTTTGGGGCCTGAGCGCTGAGCGGCCGATGTCTCTCGCGAGTTGGAATAGGTGAGTATGCTCGTGCTAAATCATATACGCCATGCTGCAAATTATGTAAATGCGCAGGTTTTTCTGAACCTGAAGTTGAAAACTGCAGATTGCAATGCACTTCTAGCGAGTACGGTTGATCGACTGGCGAAGATCTGCAAAAAGATCTAACATAGTAACAAAGCCAATGCAGCAGTTAATAGTCTCCATGAATGCGGGGCTAAGCGCCTATCAAGTATTTCGCCTCGACATTTGCGCGAGGTCGACCCGCAAACAAGTATATGTGGCGCCAATTGTCGCCTCCCCTTTTCCAGGAGGTACGGAATGTGATCCGGTTCGAACACATATTTCGCACTCAGGCCCTCCCACCTCCGCATCCCTCTAAAAGTTTGCACAGCGTCCAATCCCAGCCTACGAATTCAAGAATAACCTTCCACCCACCTTCCACTTTTTCATCCCTCTGCTCGCTTTGCTCACAGTGAATTGGCAATCGAACTTTAATCTTTCGTCCTTCGCCAACCTGTCTGCATTATGACCTATCTCAATCCCGAGCGTCCCTATGTACTTGGAGCGAGTGAATCTCTTCAAAAAAACGACATCGTCATCGCGTGTGTACTGTGTTTGAGAATTCAACATTAACCTAAAATGTCTTACAGTGTGGTGGCTACAACAGGCGTTGGGAAGACCACAGTAAGTCCTTCGCCGAGTTGATTGTCTTCGCTGATGCTACTGATTGAAGCAGTTCATCAATAACTTTGCCGGCGCATTGTTGCCTTTGGACAATTCCCTCCGAGGTTCTAATGCTGGTGTTCAGGCTGTCGTGATTCCAGGCGTCGCTAGAAGACGTTTAATCCTGGTTGAGATACCCGGCTGTGGCAGCATCGCAAGAAAGGATGACCAAATTGAGATCCTTGTCAAAGAGTGGCTGACTTCAAAGCAAGTACACCCTTGAACGCTGCATTACGACAGGGATGCTAACAAGGGCCAAAGATATCATCGGGGCACATTCAGCGGAGTTGTCCTCCTTGACAATCTCCGTCATCAGTGCGCTAGCACACGGTTCTTATGCAATTATGTCAAGAAACATTGCAAGGATATGTGCAAGCATCTTGTGCTGGCAACCATGAGTTGTGACAAAGGTCGTGAAGATATGATGGTCAGTGGGAGCTGGAAGCCTTTGATTGATAAAGGAGCCACGTTTTTTCGCCTTGACAACACCGCTGCATCCGCGTCAGAATTAGCGATAACCCTCCTTGCGAAGGATCAAAGCGTCAGTCACACAGAGCGCCTCGAGCTTAGGAGAAGACAAGCCGAATGGCACGCAGGTACGGCCTTAACTTGCTTGCTTGTCTATCCAGCTCTATTTACAGGACTTTTCTTCATCAGCTTTTGCAGGCTCGCCGCCGCCCCTCAGAGATCCAGATCATTCCTGCGAAACGGCACCATTAGCGTTCGACCACGACCTTACACAGGAAGACACAATTATTGCGTTTGTATAATCCTTTCCATGGGTTCCCATGATTGATGTTGCCCGCCAGGTTGATGGGCCCAACTGGGACAGGGAAGAGTTCGGTCCGTGTCTTCGTTAGCCTTCTTCAATCCTATCACGAAGATGACCTCCTAGTTTATTAACACACTGATGGGACAATCTGTTGCATACGTCAATGATTCGGTAGACTCTTGCACCCAAGAAGTTCAAGTATTCGCATGTCTACATCCTGATGGTTCCGGACGAAGGATCTTTATCATTGATACGCCCGGTTTTGACGATTCCAAACGCACAGATTGGGAAATTCTCACTATCATTACCCAGCGGTTAACGGAGACGTAAGTATATTGTCTGGCAGCAGTGCGAACACGCTCACAACCTCTTTCTGATCTCAGTTACAAGCGACGCATTATCCTTAGCGGCATCATCCAGCTTTGCAGTATTGCAGACACTAGAATGCGCGGTACTCCTTTGATGAACATGAAGATATTCGAGCAGCTTTGCGGTTCCGATGCGCTGAAAAACGTGATTCTCACAACCACCTTCTGGGACCAGGTCAACACCGATATCGGTTTGGAACGCGAAGCTCAGCTCAAATCAAAGTTTTGGGCGGGAATGATAGCACAGGGCTGCCGGGTAGCACGTTTGAACCCCCGGAAACGCGAGACTGCATGGGAGATCATCAATATGTTTGATTCCACAGCCTCTCGACAAAACGTCTTAAAGATTCAGATCGAGGTGGTGGATGAGGGGAAAGCAATTCATGACACCTCGGCTTTCAAAATGCTTGCCAGATTGTTGACTGCCTTCAAAAAGTTTGTTCGCCGTTAAATGAAGTCGTGGTGGTTGTGCGGAACACTTGGGAAGTTGCGAAGGATATCCGTTGGTGACTATGCAAACTTCATGGTTTCTATTATCGTAGCGAGCTACGACAACTAGGCTCGTGACCAGCCGTTATGGACGTTTTGGGAACAGAATACTTACCATAACGGCTGGGAGGGTTTCACCGTGATTGAACTGATGAACTTTTTATAAGGTCCGACTGACCCAAAAAGGAAGGAATCCGCGTGCACCTAATTGGGGCACGCGCCTTCAAGACGCGTCAGTGAGACATGTCTCGTACGTAGAGCAAAGTTTTAGTGTAGCGAATTTTTGAATAAATTATCATGCCCGTTCAATCTAAAGTCAAGCAGTATACA
>KN838814.1:36033-51950 GCA_000827195.1 Laccaria amethystina LaAM-08-1
TTTAAAGTGGCTCGCAAGGCGTGTGAATGTCACAACATCATCTAAGGTGAGGTGTCAAAGTACCAGGTACACCTTGACCTTATCTAGGGCGTTGGTGCCGGGTAACATTGGCGGTAATGTGATGTGGATGCAGCACGCACGATACAGGGGTTTCCACGCGTTGGGCGGCGGGTCACGTTTTTTCGTCACGGAAAGTGCCGCCGTAAACGATCGACGCTATCCACGCCGTAACTTCCAATTCCCAAACTTACTGGATATATCAGCCGCTTTCATCCGAGACTTCCTACCTGGCAGCAAGCTTAGTTGTACGTCAGCTTCTTGCCTTCAAATTTCATATGAAAACCTACAACTCGCTCATCAGTCATTGGGCCACTGAGAAACCTTCGAGTCCTTGGAGCGTCCATTCCGGCTGGGCTGGCGATTCTAAAACGATCAGTATATCAGTTGAGATGAGTCAATGAAGATGATGCCACCTCATACTATAGCCTACTTTCAACCGGCCATCCACTCGCGTCTTAAATCTGCCCTCCCCCTCGTGCTCACACTCCATGTCAAGCTGTCACGAGTCTTCGTCTACGCCTTTCTCCTCTTCTTGAGTACCCTCATCCCTGTCGCGTGTGGGTTAGGAGGTTAATCGTTGTTGTCTTGATTGCTGACCAAGTTACGAGCTCTGGAACTCCTGAGGTGCTTGAACTGACGGCGTCTTCAAGATAACATCGCAGCAACACACTTTACAGTGGTCGCATACCGCGAATAAGTAGCTCCGCGGGACAGCCTAAGCCGGTAGGTTTTATCCATGCAAAGCGTGCGCAGCCTGGATGAATCATGATAGAGCCAGTCAGTCGGATTGAAATACTCGCATATTGGGTTGGGAACAACGTTTACCTTTTCAACGAACCATTTCACAATCGTATTAACCTCAAATTTGTGCGTAGAGGTTGAGTCGTTGGTTGCGTGGGAGACTGAGGGGCCAGAGCTGAAATTTGAAACCGTGTGAAAAGAGTCCTTCCGACCCTCAAATGATCATGATGACGACCTCCTGAAAGTCTGGCAGCCGTTTCACTACCACATACGTACTCGATCGCTGCCACCTTTCTGAATCTAATCAACCGCGATGATGAGCAAGATATCATCTTGGTTTTCCAACAACCCCGAGAGGTTCATGCTTCCTCAGGCTTTGCTCAGTCTGGCCCACAGCCCCTCAAGATTTAACAGTCCACAGAAACAGGAGGAAACCATACGTCCGTTAAATGCGACGTTACAGTAAGTGAAAAAAGTGGTTCCAAGTCTGAATCAATGCCACTGCGACGATGAGCCAACGGGAACCGGAACAACTTGAAGGCCTTGACCGTAGGTTTTTAGTTCGGCATTCCGTTGTGTATACCCTCCCGTGATTGAAGATACTTATTACCCTTCATTACATGACAGAATTAGGACGGACATGTCACATCAATAATGACGACCTGATGAAGTGATGGGCTCAGCTCTATAGACAATTGATTTCTAAGCGTTCACCAGGATTCTGGAAAGTCGAGCTCCCAAGGTCAGTGCCATTGAATATCGGAAGGATTTGTGATGGGATGACCAACGAACACCGACTTCAGGGTCCATGGTTTCGCTGCTTCGCACAGGCGATTGAACTGCTGGATATCATGCCGACATACTATAGGCTGCTGCTAGAAGGCGGAAGAAAGGAAGAAGGAACTTGTCGTGGCTTTGGGGGCAAGTCACCTCTATAACGTACCATTAGAGCTGAAAACTAATTAATTGTCAGGACCGTAAGCTCTTTGAGCTGACACGGAGGATTTTCTCCGCCGAACTGAGTCTGTTCCACCATACACGAAGAGGCAAAAATGCCCAGCTAGTGGTTAGTGGACTGTTGTGAATCAAATTCACGATGTTGGCGGACTCACAGGCGAACAATTTGATGTTCAGTCTCTTGGCCTCTTTGAATGAGGAAAAAAAACTTGGAAATACATCATTTCAGGAGTCGGTCTTGAAAACACGCGGCATACTTATGACCGGCGGTTGTGTAGAGAGATGTGCACACTCCGGTCCATTTCGGGACGGTAACAGACGCCCGTTTGACATGAGGCGTACCAAACAAAGCACCTCATGCATGATTATCGCCTCAGGTTGGCTTCAGGGTTTCTTCCGCCCCCCAACATCTTTGCCTCCTTTGCTTCCTGATCAAAGCACGCCAGCCCAAGAAATCGACGAGACCAAGAAGGGGACCAACAATGTCTACCCATCAAAGCTCCAATGGGTGCCTGAGAGAAGGCTCAGAGGGGGGTAACCTTCCGCTGCACGGTTTCCAGGAAGGTAACGGGATTTTGTTTGAAATTCGATTTATATTCCCTCACGCAGTGCGCCTGCTATTACTCCAAGGCCTGCTGAACGCCAACGCGACTGCAGCTAAGACTATCGGCGGTCTCGCCTTCACAGTACACGGACCTGGCGAGATTGGGGCTGAAGAAGAACTACAAGACTGGGAATCGGTATCAATGGTCAATTTTGAAGAAGATAGAAAAAGAGGGTTAGATCGCTGAAATCTGTATTAGGAATTCAAAGACGATGTTGGAGTTGTGTCGGGGAATATTACAGTCGCGCCGGTAACTGAAATTATGGCGGATCATGGCGTTATCAATAACTTGAACACCGTGCACTAGGAAGGAATATCTCAAGAGAATGCGAAGATTCCATCATCCTTACTGAAAGTCGCCGATGCCTTGGCTATGGGCACAGTGATTAAAACGCAGAACCCGAAAGATTGGTTAGACGCGAATATCAAGATAATTTGTGAGATTGCGAATGGCCCATATCCCGACCTTGGTGTGCACCATGCACGCATCCGGAACTCCCTTTTCCCCGTAAGCTCGAGTTATTTTCATTGAAGTCATTGGTTTGAAGTTATTCAGCGTTTATATATTTACACTCTTGCATGTCTGAAATTTCTGCCATTACGTTTTAGGTACGTCCTTCCCCACCTTGATTTACCTTGATAGGCTGACCTCTACTCTCTATAGGAAACGCTTTGGGAAAAACGACTTGGCGGAGCTGATGAACAAATACACTCGATGGAGTGCGCTCGATGAAATCGGCCGTTTGGCACAATTTCAAACAACCCGAAGTTCTCTCTTGGGAATCCTTAAGGGATGTAGCGGCTTGGTATGTCCTCCTTGCATAAGTTTATATTGCGAAAGCGATCGAAACTAAATCTGAGTGCTTAGCCCTCCTCTGAAATTTGGAGGGCAATTGTTAAAAGTGATCTTTGCGCGATCGCAGCGCAAATCGTTGTGACGTTCCCTGACCGCCAGCGCATGTCGACTTTTTTGGATCCTAGGCGGCCGCGCGAGGTACGGCAAAGCATTGTTGACCTTCTACAAGAGGTAATTTAGTTGTCCTGCCCGTTGTGGCGAGTCCGATCTCGTTTTTAACAGTATCGCCTTCCTTCTTCAGCTCGTTGATCTGGAGGATCTAGAATGGCTTCGCTTTGCACTATTGAGGCGTCTTTTAGACCTCTCGAAAAATGCTGGACTCTACCCCTCTTGCTTGCTTCTCAAAGGCGTAGAGGTCATAGGCACCGATCCTGTTGAAGAAGGAGGCTTCGGGAATATATGGATGGGATTACTCCAGGGAAAGTCTGTTGCAATTAAAGTTGTAGGCCGCCAACACAGCGCCGAAGCCGCAATCAAGGTATTGTGTTTTCGCAGCTGTTATATTATTTGGTGCTAAATTATCACTATCAATAGGACTTCAGTCGAGAGGCGACGTTGTGGAGACAATTCTATCATCCAAACGTGCTCCAATTTGTTGGTGTGTTCCTTTGGGACAAAGGTTCGGATCAGAAGATATCCCTAATCTCGCCGTGGATGGAAAATGGAAACCTTACTCAATACCTTGAGAAATACCCAAACGCGAATAAAATTCCTTTTGTATGTTGGGTCTCTTTCCGAGGCGTGCCTTCCACTGAACCTCTGGTAGATTTTGGATATCAGCCTTGGCTTAGAATATCTCCATACGTTTAGCCCTGCAGTTATTCACGGAGATCTCAAAGGCGTACGTTGTCCATCCTCACTGAACTTGGTTGTCGCTGAACTTGACTTTTGCAGACCAACATCCTCATTACGTGTTCTCATAGGGCATGCGTTGCTGACTTTGGTCTCGGCACATTACAAGATCCCACTGTTTCTGGGAGGTCAACCTCTTCTGCGTTCAAGTTGGGTCCCATCTTGTTTTTGGCTCCGGAATTGTTAGGATTCCCGGCGGAAGACATCCACAAGGACGAAACTGGTGAACCGACTGTTGGGCCGTCGGATCAAAGGGTTCAGCCATGTGGGAAGACATTAGCTTCTGATATTTACGCCTTTGGTTGTATTTGCTATCAAGTAGGATCTTATTTTTGCCGGCCCAAACCGCTAACCCGCGAGTGCGCAGGCATATTCGGGACATCCACGATTTTTTCGACGCACCATCTTTGATGCAATCATGTCAGCACGCGAAAATCGGCCAGTACAGAAACCAGCAATGATGACGGAGACACTGTGGTCATTAGTCCAGTCATGTTGGCAAGTGATCCCAACGAAGCGCCCCACGATCAAGGTCATTATTTCCTCCTTGAGGGAAAGCAACATCCGTGGACTAGGCTCATCGCCTTCTTCACGTCACATCAATCCGACTACCGCGCCACATGTTACTCAACCCTCAAACTCCGTTCCAATGACAGGTACAACTTGGTGTCATCCCTTGCCCACATATTTGACTGTTCGACGATTAGGTCATGTCGATTCTTGCAGAAACCGCGAGTTGACTTCAAATCCGACAGAGACACCCCTCCCACAGCCAAATATCGGGAACTCAAGCGGCCGCTCTGCAACAGCTCCGCAAGTGCCGCACAACGATCTTCGCGTTTTAGAGAAGGATATCATTATTGCGTTCGCGTGATACCTTTGTGGCATTCTCGAAACTAACATTACTTGTCCACAGGTTAATGGGTCCAAGTGGGTCAGGAAAGAGCTCAGTGGGTGTTCTCAACGCGTCCACTGATTCTAATAACGATGTTAAACTTCTAGTTCGTCAACAAATTGATCGGACAATCTGTTGCGTACGTCAATGATTCGGTTGAGTCTTGCACCCAAGAAGTGCAAGCATTCGTCTGCTTACACCCTGACGGTTCTGAACGCAAAATCGTTCTCATTGATACTCCCGGTTTCGACGATTCCGGACGCACAGATTATGAAGTTCTTAAGATCATTACCGAATGGTTGGTGAAGACGTACGTGATTTCATCAAGATGCATTAGCCATGCCCAGTTTTCAATTGGTCCATGATAGTTACAAGCAGCGCATCAAGCTGACCGGCATCATTCAGCTCTACAGTATTGCAGACGCAAGAATGCGAGGAACTCCTTTAAGGAACTTGAAGATGTTTGAGGAGCTGTGCGGCTCGGACGGGTTGGCGAACGTTATTCTTACGACTACTTTCTGGAGCCAAGTCATCCCCGATGTCGGTTCCCAACGCGAGGAGCAACTCAAGTCCGAGTTTTGGGCAGAAATGATTAGACATGGCTGCAGGGTCGCGCGCTTCGATCCCTGGTCGTATGAGACTGCATGGAATATCATCGATCTATTGAATGTCGCAGTCCCCCGTCGGCACCCCTTGAAGGTCCAGATTGAAATTGTGGATGAAAAGAAAAACCTTGCGAAAACCTCAGCGTTCGGGGTACTTGTGAAGTGGTGGGACCACATTGCTGAGAAAATGAGGGGCATGTCGATAAAGGAGGTGATCCATGCAAAGAAGCAGCGAGCAGCGTTGAAGGGGATACGGTCTCCAAGTGAGGTTTTTATGAATGTGGTCTGGAGGGCGGATCCGAGATGACTTGAACGTTTTACACCGTCAAAATATATATTGATTTTGAGGAAAACGAGTAGTGTATAAAGCATTCTAGGATCCATCATACTAATGGCTTGGCACTCGAGGAAGAGCGTTCCCGCACGACATAAATGGGGTGATGATATTAATACAGACTTACTACTACTGCGTCTCCATGAGCGACAGACTCGGAGTTAGTAAGAGTCCTCGCCCACACACTGCCTTACCAGAACGATGATTTTGGAGAGAACGGCATGTCAGCGCCGTTCCACAATCACTGCCAGTGAGGTGCACCAAGAACAAGGCCGCTTGGGAAACTGGCATATTGCTGAGCGTCGACTTTCAAGTTGCGATTTTTGAGTCGCTGACAGTTGACACCCGGCGTGACTATGCAGCCCTGTTGCCTCAAACGCCTCTGTACCCGCTCTTCCTTGCTACAGGGTGCCCTGAATAAATGTAGCTCTGAGGCTGACAGCCGTACTGGCAATCGAACACATCCGTCTCTCGTGATGGTATCTCTATCTCCGCCATTCTCCTTTACGACTTTCCGACAGTCACTCAGGGGATACTACAGGTTCCTTCCACATTCTGGCTTTGCGTCATAGAAATGACGGTAGGTGTAACCCATGCCTTCGCGTTGAAAGGTGTTGGAAAAGCTACGATTGACTACGAAACCGGCTCACCAAGCAATCACCAAGCCTCGTGTGCGGACTTTGATTCCGGACGCTGATACCTAGGAGAACAGGGATTCGGTGATTCCTGAAAAAAGCAGACTTTCCGAAAGCTTGTGGCAACTCATGTTTAGATCGTGTTTCTTACGCAATCTTGTCGTGCTGGTAGAGGCGCGCGTTGCGCGCGTGGATTGTGAAGACCGAAAATACGTTTTAGAAAGATTTCAGTGGTAAGTAAGGGCTGATGCCTGGAGGATTGACGTTGACATCGCATATCACTGTAACTGTTGAATAAATGTCATTCTGGACGGTTTGGTAACACACGTGGTCATTCCGAGAGAATATATAACCTGGTCTCGTCTACCTCCACGATATATCATCAGCACGCATGTCAGGGGCGAGTCGGGTTAGCCTCGAGCTTTTGCGCGCACTTTGTGCGGACGCTGCTCCGCGGAGTGTTGTTTCTGCAGTAGTACGATATGGTCAAACATTGACCAGGACCGTGGCGGAGAAAAGCATTACCGGGAACTTATTGCCAGTTATTGGAAGTAATTAATCGCCTGCGGGTCAACTGTTATAAATCCAACGACTCCCAAAAGTCTGCATGGGGGGTGGTTAACCTGATACTTAGTCGAAAGGGAGGATGTAAGGGCGGAGGTGCTCTAGATACAGAAAGAATTTCGCAAGTTCATTCCGGATACCGAAGCGGGCCAAAAACTGAACTTTCACCTCCGCGAACTGCAAATTGGCTTGGTGAACGCTTCCAAGGAGAATCCCTCTCAACGCGAAAAACTTCAGACCCAGTTTTCCGATATTCGCCAGGAAAGTAGGGCAATGCATATTCCTGTTACCATAGATGCGTCAGCGTTTTTCACTGCGACCATTGACGCTATGCTGGGGACACCCTCCTCAGGTGGAAGAGGACGCTGCATCCGAATGGGGTAGATGGGTTGGCTTCCTGAAATAAGAGTTGGTGAGCCAAAACACTCACATCATATATCTAACTGGTGGGCGATAATTGGATGTATAGGAATCAAAGCCGACCCACAAAGCACGGACAATTCAATAGCTACCAAGGTGACACCCGCACTCTTTTGATGGCCAACAAAATCAAGCTAAGTAGTTGAAGATTGATTAGGACTGAAAAGGCGGGTCTCAAGGTCAATCAAATACGAACAAGACAGGGAACACCAAAGCAAACGACCCGCCTGCAACAATCCCAGCAGTCTCAAAGGCCACCTGCGTATCTTAGAACAAAGTAGCCTGCGTTTAATGTGCCGCGTGCCTGGTATCAGCGAGGCTTCAGGTCAGAGAGGGGGGCTGAGCAGCCGGAAAATGTCAGATGGCAGTCAAAGAGAGAAGAAAGAAGGCGAAGTTGCGGAGGGTGTAAAGGGACGAGGTTGCCTTCAGGTAGGTTTTGAAGGCTCTTGTAAGCGCTTTCTCCTACAGCTTCTTGATCCCATGGCATCACTCATTGACTACCTGTACGGCAAGCATAAGCGGATAACAGGAATTCAAATGAGGTTGACCTGATTCTGAAGTGTGTGCTTCGTATGAGACTCATAGCCTGCTTGATATAGAGCGAAAACAAGGTTGAACAGGGCGGAACACTCCTAGCCATTAACGCCGGATCCATCGAAGTCAACAGTCACATAGACCAAGAATTTCGCACTTCAGTTGATCATGCTAAGGTCGGTAGCAAGAACTCTACTCACAAAGGAGGGGGCACGCGTCAACGTCATCTATTTCACCAGAGACTCACACAGGCTTAGGACGCACTTCATCATCTCGTCTCAACCTAGAAAGGAAGAACTCCATCTACCCATAATTGTCAACATGATATTTGTCCAAGGCAGCACTCACCTAGACTGATTGTACTCGTTATCTCAAACTCGAAAGGAAGATATCGCTCTGCCCACAAACGGGGTACGCACAAATGATTCAAGATTGAGTAGAGATGGTACATTTGTACAGGTGGTCTGAAGTGATCCACGATTCCTAAAAATACAACCAAGATACCAAGGCTAACCGTAAACCTAATTAGCATTCAGGCAACATGAAACCTGGAGATATGAGAGGAACACGTACGATGAATAAAGAACATGACAGAAAGTGCAGAAACGACGACGATAAAGATAAGAGAAACGTCCAATTGTTTCTTCGTACTCCGCCTCAAGAATGAATTCGTTTGGGAGGGCTACCAGCCCCACCATCCTCCGCCTCACGGTCCCTTTTGTTACTGCTCCATACGGGATCCCTCATCAGAGGCGCAGTGAAATACACGTCAATTGACGGCTTCCTCTTCACCACCTTCCTCTCCTCCCACCCTGCCCCTGCATTTGCATTCCCCATGACGGGACTAGTCGGGTTCGAATGGACCAGAGACTCAATACTCATCCCCATCCCGGCATCCCCAGAAAAAAGAGGTTTCTTCTTGTACTACGCGCTGGTAAGAGCTAACAAAAGTCTGGGCCAAAGAGAGACTCACGGTTTCGAGCTCAGGCTTGCCTCTCCACTTCGCCACAGCCTCGCAGAACCGCACAGCGGAACGCTCGATGGGCTCTGCTGGGTACTGCCATGCTAGGTCTTCCATGTGTGTTGAGAGATCGGGGGTTAAGGCAGGGACGTCGTGGAACTAAAGCAGGTTGTTCAGTTAAGTGTGGGTCGGGAAAGCACTCAACTCACCCTTCGAAGTCTGTCCAGCATTTCTAGCTCGTATTCTTCCTCTGCCTTTCCTTTCCGCGTCGAAGAGTGCCGTAGACTCGGAAAAAGAATCTTGATAGCATCCACAAGCCCAGGAAGCTCGTCTGGATCAAACTCGGAAAACTCAGCATCTTCATCTTCCTCACTTTCTCCACCATCTTGATCTTCGCCTGCACCCTCATTTATCCCAAGCCCAACGAGCAACAAACACTGCACGGCTTGCCACCCCCTCCACCCAGCTGATAAGTATCCTTCCAATACGGCTCTAGTCAGAAGGCCAGCTAGAAGGAGGTACCATTCCAACGAGGGGCGTAGGGCGGTCTCGTACATCTTTTGAGGACTTGGAGGTTGCGCCGTGCTGCGAGGTGCTAGAGGAGTAGTGGGTCGAAGATGAGTCAAAGGGGACGTGGGTCGGAGGACGGGAGAGAATGCGCTCCCACTTTCCCAGCCTGATGAATCATTCTTCCGCTGATTCGTACTCCCTTCCACACCCGAAGCAGCCTCCACACCCTGTGATAATCCAGCGGAATGTTTGTCCTCTTCTCTAACACCGACATCCTCCTCTTCCCCCCTAACCTCCCTCCCAAGCTCAGCAGCAGCCAGCGCCGAAAGCCGAATAAACCGTGGTATCAACTTGCTCAATTTTGTGTTCCCTGATCCTGTTCCCCCTTCTTCCTGCCTTTCCTCGCTGTTTCCATCCCTTTCTTTTTGCTTTTGCTTCCCCGAATCAATCCCGGATGCCTTTCGCCTTAACGCGCTCCCCCTTACGCCAGGCCTCAGCAAGCCTGAACCAATCCCACTCCCGTCATCCTTCCACCCCGTAATCTCACCCCCTGAAGTGATTTTCCAGTTGGTCCCCGATGTGGTTTGCCAGCTCGTGCCAGCTGCTGTGGGTAAAGAAGAGGAAGAGCCCGCGCGGAAGGAGGATGAAGCTGTGAGGGAGGAGGAGGCTTGTCCGTGCGAGGAAGATGAGAAGGAAGATGACAATTGCCCACGCGAGGGGTCGCTGCCGCTTGATCGGTGGCGGGTGGGTAATTTAGCCTCTACGCAAATCTCGCAGCCTGTGTGGAGGTGTCGTGGGCAACGAAACGTAGGTGGAGAGTTGACCGTCTGGTGGTCAATACCTGCGGTGTAGAGGGAACGAGTGCGTTTACTAGGGATCGGAAGTGTATCGTGGGATGACGATGGGGAAGAGGAAGAGGAAAATTGCTGTGGGTATGTCCGGGGGGGCGTGTAGCGGTATGGTGCGATGGGTTGTGGTTGGGGCAGTTGTGGGGAGAACGCCCCGGACACTGTGGCAAGTGGTATGAGTGCTTCTGGTAAATCAGAGAACGACGCGGGTATCGGTGTTGGCGGGGTATGCTCCGTTTTGGGTGGGGAAGGGTGGGTGTGTCGGTAAGCGGGGTGGGGAGCTTGGCGCGCAAAGAGATCATTGATGATCGTGCCGAGGGCTAAGCGCAATCGGACGCCATTCGGTAAAGTATGCGGATGCTTGGAGGGTTTGAGCTTGGGTGAACTTGGTGGTGTAGTGATGACGTCGTCGTTGATCGGATGAATCGGAGGTGGCTGTTCGAGCATGGACGTGACGACTTTCTCGAGCCCTTCTGCGCGTAATCTGAGGCTCCGCGCGAGTGCTAGATCCTGGCGTCGCAGCCTCTCGTCTTCTTCGTCATTGCGAGCGCCCGATCTCGCTTTAAGAACCCCTGTATCTTCACCTTCACTTCCGAGCTCGTCCTCTTCTTCATAGTTCTCCGGTCTCCGACGGTGTGCATAATTAGGCGACGATGGGCCACCCGTACGATCAGTCATGCCAAGTTCAGCTCTAGCCTGGGCAAAGCGCGTTCTCGCTGCGATTGAGTTTAAGCATCCGAATGCTAAATACGGGAGCAGCGTACCATGGACCCACAACATATGGTCAATTATTAACGTGCGTGTGCTCTTCTCGCGCGGAGGGATCGAGTGCAGATGGTGAGCATGCTTGTGTGCTGGAGGCTTGAAAGCGGGCTGGGCGAGTGTTGAGCCGCTTGGAGTGGCAGCAGTACCCGATGCCGATGATCGAGTTGGGGTCGCGTGCTGCAGGCTGGGGCGATGAATTGTGTTACTCCTAAAAATGTTCTGTGAAGTAGTGTACTGGTAGGCGGCCATTGTATAGACCCGCAATTGGTTCGAGCAACTCAAAGTGCGGGGAAGAGACTGTTTCTAATCGTATCATGATGTACTCACATTTTGATCGAGGCTCCCGATTTTTTCCTATCGGGCCGAGTGAGTACAAGGTAGTTGCCGGTCTAGTGACTAATCATCAGATCACTGGCAGAAGAAAGACCTTGACGGTTTAACATATATTGAACGATAGGCTTCGACGATCTGGATGCAGGAGACTAGAGAGTGGCAAACTACCTCTGATTAGTATTCACCATTTTTACTCACACGCCCAATAGTACCGCTCACCGGCCACGGCTTAATGTGAAGGCACCGAAAAAAAAAAACTTTTCACGGTAACGACGCCTACTAAGGGCTTTTAAAAATTAGGGGACACAAGAAAGCTCAGAGTCGATCAAAAATAACAAAACGGCATCTTACCAAGTATAGAACCAGCCAAGGCAGCGATCGCCGATATCTTAATAATAATGGAAGCTGAATTAACACCCGGCCGAGAGTTAGTGTTCAAGTCGGAAGCTAGAGAGCTGGAGGACCAATTTCAATACAAGGAAGGTTAAGAAGCGCGAAAAAAACTATCTCACGGAATCCTCACAAGTACACTCGAAGGGGACATCTTGGGGGCACGAAGGCGGGAGGGCTTGAATTGGCGCTCTTAATAAATGGTATAATCCACAAAGGATTCATTTTCTATAAAAACTTCTTCCGTCACCGAATCAACAGCGCATTAGAATAAAACGTGACAAAAAACAATAATCAAAAACCGCATACTGCGAAGCGAACTCCGAGGGGGGAGTCCTGATGTATTGAACAATGAGAGCAAAGGAGAGAAGGCACGAGTGGAAGTCTCGCTTCTTAACATAAGCCTGGCCAGCCGCGCCCTCGAATCGGTACTCGTCGGGGTACGTTACCAGAGGATAAAACGTTGAAGCGATGAATATGTCATGACGCACCCCTGGAAGCGAGCTCACCTGCTTCCAATCGCCTAAATTGTCGACCCTCCTAACTTGTTGGAATATTACTTCACTGCGGGCCAGGCTGCACCTTCAATAAGGCGGGGCACTGGAATTAGTTTTCAACGCATATAATCAACATATGTAAAATGACTTAGCGGAATGATGGAAATTACCTGCTTATAATATCAACCTGGCGTATATCCAAGGTGAAGGGGCAATGTGTCCACTGATTTCCCCGAGGTGCGTGCAGCCGCACACGCATATATTCAACTTTAATTACTCTTAGAACTGGAGGAAATACTTACGTGCTTCATGGCTACGCTCATGAGCAGAACCGCATATAGGATCAAGGCATATCGCACAAGCTTCGACGTCGAAGGTGTTTTGTCGGATCCTAGGCCAAGATACTTGAATGGAGTAGCGATTCAATGCTAGGATCGTTCGTACTCACTTGAAAGGGGCGGGGGAGATAGGTACCTCGCCTTAGAGCTTGCCGCTCAGACAAGAATTGTTACGAGGATATCTTCAGGCCAGCGCGAGAGGCGGCAACGGTAGTGTTTGGGGAGAGGATTCCAGAAAGAAGGGCAAGAGCGAGTAGTAATTAGCAGAGACTCCAAACACGACTTGACAAGTCCAAACAACTACAACTACAAACGAAACCAAAGTAAAAACTTTGCAAATTGCAAAAACCTCAAGCGCAGTAGAGCTCTTCCCTTAATCTGCGCCTTTCGAGTCTCCCCCATCCCCACCCTGAAAATTAGCTGGAATTTGAGGGTGCAAGTCGACCTGGCTATTACCTATCACACTAGCTGCAGTCTCCACTGGCAGATCCCCAACTTGAACTCGTGTCAATATAGCTGGACCAGATAGGATTCGTCGACACTAACTTTGGACATTTTCACGACGGTTATACTTCCGAAGCTCTTATGTCTCTCGAGGCAATGCCCATAGGCCAAATCGACTTCGGTAAATACTCAAGAGACCCAACCAACTCGCCCAACGTGGAACGTGCCAGTAAGAGCCCACGAGTGCCGCCTGGTTGACTACAGCCTTTTTCATAGTCATGCGCCATTTAATTGGTAACTTTAGTTCTTCCTCGTTCAATGCTTTGCAAGTACTTCAAGGTATGTCTCGCTAGGACAGGCGGCGTGGCAGATCTACTCAATTATTCCGCTCTGTGGCTACCAACATATTCATAAACGGTTGTATATTTTGCAGCTGACTAACTCTCAAGTACGTCAACGATAAACTATAAATACTAACGTGCGTCGTAAATGACGTGAATGAGTATTGAGGAGGCCGTTCAGCACGAATAACCTTTTTATTGTAAATTTGCACTTCAACTTACTAAGAATTTATTCATGAGGGCAAGTCCAACTAGCCAGTGGGCACTGGGTGATAAAAGCCAATGAGAATCCGCATCTGAGTCCTGACTCCGATTTTCCCAAAAGTATGATGCCACACTCAAATATATCACCGGTAACCGGTAACCCAACAGTGTAGCCACTCAAACAAGAGACGAAATAGTAGTCCAATTCGAATGATCTCTATTGAAGAAATGTTTCTTCTGTTAAAATAACGATTAATGGAAGAGGGAAAAAAACCAGCTCCAACCGCGACCATTTGATTCCCCCCCTTTCTTCGATTCGAGACTCTTCCATGTGGCCTCAAGCTCAGGCTGAATGACACCAACTGTGAGATTTTTGCATTCTACTTTTTGATAGACTTTGTCGATGATCTTCCACGCAGTGTCATTTCTCTGAGAAATTTGGAGGGTTTTCTGGAAGTATAATTCTCCCTGTTCGGAGCTGCCTCTAGAAGATGGGCCGAGGATGGTAACGACATGGAGAAGGTTCTCCTTCAAAACGTCATTACCGAGTAACTCCTTTATCATAGGCTTTTCTTGGCCTCTCTGCTGCAGATATAAAATTCCGCCGAATTTATGGCCGCTGAACCTGCGCCTTATGAGTGGACACAATCGAAACAGAATAAATCTACTCACTCCTCTTTCATCAACTTCACGGTGTCCTGTAGAATAGCAGAGTCGCTGGGTGTCAAGTTAGTATTGTTGAAGCCCGGTGTTTCGATAAGGGTGAAGCGTCGTGAAGAGATAGTAGGATGCCGACAAATCGTACGCCGAAGTTCCGTACAGGCATTTAGGCCGCCATTGTTTTTCTCATCTTTGTTCGCTGCACTATTTATGAACTTTTTGATTTTGATTTTGAGGAGGAGGTGACGAAGCGCGAGCCCTTGAACTTACAAGGCTCTTCCCACATCCCGCCTGACCCATTACGCTTGCATTGCCAGTGTCAGAATATGGCTTAGTGTAGGGGAATGATGGCGTACAGAATCAAGACCTCAGATGAATTGATATTGGCAGAGGAGGTTTCCATAAAAGCCTCCACTTCGAAGTTCAGAATCCACTGAAGATATATACGGAAGAATTTCCGTCAAATGAGATAGGAAATTTTGAGAAGGCAGGTGAAAGGTTGGGAGTTGAACGAAGGCTCTCGATTTCGAACTGCTCTTCAGCCTTACTCAATGCACGGAAGGTGAGGCTGAACGCATGTTGTTTGTTTTGAAGATTCCATACCCATTGCCCGATTCAGTCAACTGAAACGAATGATTGGATTTGTTTCGATCCAGGACGTACTATGCCCTACCACTACCTCGGCACCCCCTCTCAGTCGGCAGTCACAAAACGTCACATTTTTTGGCGGATGAACGTGACAGATCGTGACATTCAAAAAAACAGAACTTCCTCAATTCATCGTTTTTTTTGCCGGAGAAAAGCGGAATTAGGTTGGATTAGACCCAGGATGCCCTGTCTTAAATTTTGTGGCAAGAGGTTTTGTGGAAGGTTCAAAATCAAAAATGTGCCGACTGAGAGGGGCTGCCGAGGTAGTGGTAGGGCATAGTAACCAGCAAACTTTGAGGCATTGGTCAGCTGTCTCGGAGGCTGGCCGCAAAAACCACGCACACGATCAAAAGATGGCCATCGATATGCCAAATCATACGACCGCAAATGGGCAGACTAGTGGTGTTTGTAGCTGCTATTATGTAATAGCAGGTGGCTATGTGCTTATGTTATAGCAGGTGGCTATGCATATGCTTATGTTATAGAAAGTGGCTATGCATTTGCTTATGTTATAGCAAGTGGCTGTGTAATCTCCCTTTTGAAGCTCGGCACTCCTATAATACTTCTCCCCTCTCTGCAGCCTTCCACCACATTTTTACATGATGTAAAATCGAAAATGCATTGATATTATTAAATAAATGTGAGCTATTACCAAATTTCTATGCATTTTACTGTTTAAATTATCAAATCAGCAACATCAGCTGAAATTAAAGTTTGAATTTTGGACATACTACTCTCCTTTCAATAGATGATCATTTTGACATTTGGGTGATTTATTGGCTTTAAATATTACTGAAAGAATGCAAGATAAAGGGCCATGTTCCTTTGAAATCAGAAGATGGATAAATGGTTCAATGTCTGCTCCAACAAAAGAGGTCTCTGGGATTCTTCCTATTCCTGAAGAAATTAAACTCAAGTTAG
>KN838815.1:7817-29331 GCA_000827195.1 Laccaria amethystina LaAM-08-1
AGGCCACAGTTATATGATATGGATGGTAGGTACCACTCATCTGGGAGTCGTGTGTATACGATCATCGAGAACCAGCTAGCTGCGGCTGGGATCAGCCATACGCAGGTTAAGGCCGACTTGAAGGTGCCAGCGGGCTTGTTGGAGCTTCCTTTACTCATGTGTTGGAGTGGCCGTCGAAGAGGGTTCCTGGGCCGAGTTTGATGAGGGACTTGGGCAGGGTTTTCGATGAGGCTAGCTCAAACTTAGGCCTTTCCGAGAGGGTAAATGAATCCGAGGTGGATGAAGCACAGGACCCACTGGCGGATAGAAACACGCGTTGCCATTCCTTGTTGCTCCACGCACGATCGGGGTTATTTGAGAGTTTCTTTGAGGAGCAGGAGTGGGCTGGGAAGCGGCGATGGTGTTATGAGGATTGATTTGAAGCCTTTTGGCTGGAATGTTGTGGAGCATGTGTTGAGGCTTATGTTGTGTGGCGAGGAGGGCGGATTGCTTAAGAATTTAGGTGTGTGTTCTTTTTTTGCGTTTTTTACTGCGATATGTTTTTCTAGAGTTTGCGAGTACGCTCGATTTCATGTTTGATGTTATGGGCTCTGCCGTAAGCCCCCATGTTCAATCATAACCGTGTTTCCTTACGGCACCTTGTAGGATGAACTCCTCGACCGATTAATCCTTCTATGCTCAGCCATAATTCTGAAATACTTAAACATCCACAACGCATACTGCATCCTATTAGATGCAACACACTACCACGCCGCTCAGCTCGTAGAGAGCATTCGGGGGTACATGGCAGCCAACATGGAGCCCCTCCTTGAAAGTCAAATGCTAGACGGCATGCCCTACGCACGCGTCAAACAGCTAGCCAAGTTCGCTCGTTAACAACAGCTTCAAAACAAAAGTCACCTTTCTCGTGCTTGGCTGTGTTTGTTGAGAAGCTTAAGGCTATGGAAAAACATGCAGCGTGGCTAAAGTTGCAGGATATTCATGAACCTATTGTCGATCGTTTCTCGTCATCATAATTTGTGACATCATAACGTGTCACCACGCAATTATAACTCTACTCACAAAAAAGAGCGCCCAATTGCAACAGGTCTATCTTTACTTCCTTTCAAATTGAATGCATGCTGAGCTGGTGCTGAACTCTAGGATCATCACCATGCCCCGTTTCAAAATATGCACATGCCAAGGTGAGTTTTTTTGCCTCGAGGCGTGGCTGGCAGTCCCCAAAAATTAATCATGATCATGATCATCTTGGAATTGCCCCGTGTACCTGTGTATACAAATGCGTATGACTACATCAATATTGAAAGCAGCAACAACTTTCTGATCAGCGATTTCAGCAAGATACGTATACATTTGCAACATTTGTATTTCCTCTCCAATCCTGCAGCTTCATTCTCCAATGAAAGAGGTAGGTTTGCGCAAGTCCATCCCGGGAGTAGCTACAGTGCTGACATATATATGCAGCAGGATCCGATCGCGATCGCAAGCAGAAGGGAACTCATTCCCCTTGAGCTCCAAACCGAGGTTATTCGCCTTTCCAACCACTGTTCATTGGGCGCCATTTCTCTTGTCAGCAGAGCGTGGCGAAAGCTGGCACACCAGTTCCACCCGCCCACGATCTATATTCGGTCTCGCAAACAGTATTTTGACCAAGTGATACGTTTTAAGCCTGACGAGATCTGCAAAGATCACTATGGACCAGAATTCCGCAAAGCTGTGCGGACTTTGCACTTCGAATATCAGGATGAAATAGTATTCCCCACAAACAATCTCCTTCGGCAGCTCGTTTCCCTTATCAGGGATGACGGCTTCTGTGAAGTGGCAGAGCTTGTCGTTCACAAAGGACGCTACAGATTAATTCCTTCCATCGCTCATGTCCCCATCTCTTATTCACTTGCCTCAATCACCAAGCTTGTTATCATTGGCATTGTAGATGGAATCACAACAATGGATTTGATCACAATAGGTCGTACCCTTCCAAACTTGATTGACTTGAAGATCCACTCTGGTCTGCAGTTCGGCACTCCAGATCTGGGCGAACCTGCAACGACTTACCCCGTGCGGGTGAGCGACCTCAAAGTCCTTGATGTTGGCGTTGTCACAAACCACGTCCTCTCCCTCCTCAAAACGTGGCTTGTGGACCAAAAGTCACTCCACACTCTACGCCTAGCAACACCATCTCTCCTGTCTCGCCCACTTGCAGGAGCCGCCTCTATCTACCATCTCCTAGTCTCAGTGTCGCCGTATAAACTGAAGCGAACCGTTCAAGAAGACTACAAAGACACTGATGTTTATATTCTTGAACTTACTGCCCCGTGGCGTGGCTTTCGACTTACGGCTATCCTTGATGCGCTCACAAGCGAATTACGCCGGTTTGCGAGACCGCCGCGCACAACTATCAATCGCCTTGTTGTTAATCTCGGCTTTGATCCGGTTCCAGCTGTGGGCTGGAAGATCACTGAGCCTGCCTGGGGTAGATTCTGGCGGAAAATCAAACTCTTGCATCCCAAAGGCTTGTTATCTGTTGAAATTATTCTTCGGCCTCATGTCATTGGGAGATACTCTCTCGATATGGCAATGTCAGAGGCCTTCCGCAACGGCGCTACAGTGACACTGGACCGAGATGAAGAAGATAATATTTCACCTGTTTTCATACAAGTAGATGATGATGATGGCAGTGGCAATGGCCTCGTTAATGACCCTGTTAACGAGGTCATTGAGATCTTGAGTGATGGTGGCGAAGACGCAGATGATATTATAGTTTTGTATGATTAACCATGTGAGAGATTCCAGAAGAATATCAAGTCCGTATTCGTAAATGCCGATGGCACGTGCAATTGCAACTTTCTCATTTTTTGGGAGATTCAGAATTCTTTGTTTAGCGGTATTTAGCCTTCACTGTGTTGGCTTGGTGGGCGCTGGTTCTTCGACGATAGTGGCAAAGTCGAACTCGATGACTGGGTTGAGGTGCGTACCTTCTAATGATATCATCAGCGCTGACCCTAACTTTCCCAATCTTAGCTTAACTAACGTCAGGCTACTACGGACTGGGAAGGACGCTCTGACCACCAAGGCTGGCAAGGTCACTGTCCAGGGATCCAACTCCAATGTGACCCATACGATCAACGAGGATGAGCGGGCAAAGTTCATAGACCACCTTCTGCCCTTTTCTCAATGCGGACGCTTGGCCCGTAGTCGACTCGAAACCCGTCCCTATCGGACGCAAGCTGTTCCCCCCATGGTTGCCGAAAATCCGTTCTATGAACATAAGCCTCAACAACCAGTCGCATCGGGAGCCAACGTCAAGCTCCCTTACCGTCCAGCTCTCGTGAAACTACCACTGGCCAAGCTGCGCAGCCAGTCACAGCTCCCATCTGCACTGGCCACGAGGACGAAAGTGGGGATTTTCATGGTCGAGGCTGTGACCTCTACGCTGAACCTCAACCCAAGGCTGATGAGTGCGTCTCTCCCCGCTTCAACTCTCGGTTGTTACTATAGACTAATGATAAATTTTATCCAGCATCGGCAAATTCCTAATTAGAGCTGGAAATGGAGAACAATTCGATGGAAATGCAAGCGTTGGCAGGGCGCTTGATCAAGCTGTCAACCCGTACTTCAAGCCTTCCTCCCCGGTGGGCGGGCTCGGGTACTATGTCGCCCAAGCCTTAACAGTCCGTTGCCCTTTCCCAAAACATTACACTTACGCCTTCTAGCAGAATCAATGCGCCCCCGCCATCACCTGCGTCGATCCCTGTGTCGCATTCTACAACTCTCTCCGGCCACCCCTCTTTGAATTCGAGCACTGCCTAGACGAAGGAAAACTCAAAGCCGAGTACGCAAGCACAGCTGCCAGAATGAAGAAGATTTACCCAGGAATCGTACGTTTTTTCCTCAATGTCATCTGATAAAACACCATCATGATCATCTATTCAGAACCTCAGCATGTCAACTCTTTCACTTCAACCTCCCAGCTTACGACCAACTCACAGCGCACCATCCCCATCATCTACCCCTCTGCCAATGCAGAACCCGGGTTGGCCACTCCACAACCTCCTCTTATACCTTTGTTCCCTATGCCTCGCCAAAACTACCACCCGCGTTCTCTGCTGGCGGGACTTTGAACTCCCAACTATCGAGTGGAAGAGCCGCTTTGGATTCGTTCAAGTTGCAGGCGACGCCATAGAAAGTCGGCCAAGTGCCTTCAGATGGGATGAGAACCTATGAGGAAAGCTCGGTCGCCGTGTCGCGGATTTTGCACCTTCAATGGATCCCACGGATGCTCACAGATGCCTGTCCACCTAACTATGAGGAGGGAGATCATCCATGCATTGGCCATGGGCCCTTGTGCCTTCTCTGGCCTTGTCAAGCGGGTTGCGGAGCATTTGGCGGGTGATGTGTGTTTCGATAGGACGTTGAACGAGGTTGGCGGATGATGTGTGTTTCGATAGGATGATGAATGAGGTTGCGAACTTGAAGCCGCCGGAGACGCCGATGCAGGGTTATGGGTATACGATGAGGTCAACAAGCGAGAAGAGTGGTGAAGATTCTGCAGATCAGGCTGTGTAGCCAAGTGCACGATCGTGTCCAAACCATTTGGTGTGACATTTTGGCCATTTGCGATAATCCCGCCATCATTCGGGTCGGAGGCATTGCTTCGGGATATGTTCTACTCTCTGCACAATATCCTGGTCCTGGCAGAGTTGGCTGGGTCTGCTCCCTTCGGCTGAGGCCATACTTGATCACACGCTTCATTTCATGAAGGTCGCCATCTTGCAGCTGTCAGGGCATTTGAGGAGGGGTGAACATTATTTGTTCATTGAACATCACAATAAGTGCAAAATGTATTGGAGGGATGTGTGCCGGATGAAGTGAGATGCCATAGTTGTGGGTGTTTCGCAGCTGCCTACTTATCTGGAAAACAATATGCATGAAACATTCATAAGCTGAGGCTTCAGCACTGCGTGGTAGGCACTCTGGTATTGCCGAGTCGCTCCGCGAGTGTTTGCTTTGGCGCTGCTGCGGATTTGGGGTACCCAGCCCATTCTTGGCTGCGTGCGTGGGAAAGTGCTTTGGGAAGACAAGGGCTTGAACATTTCTGTCTTAAACATGGAAAATGGTTGTCTGCATAATTTTGCCTGCCAGAGATTTGTTTATTGACAATTTCTGCCTGCGCAGGCCCTGATTTGCGCAACCTGCCTTCCGCCATTGCGCGCCCCTCGTGTCATCAATCCACGCCAATTCGCGCTCCAGCTTCTGCCGAGAATGCTACCGATGTAATTGAGGGTTTGCGAAGCGCTGGTATTAACCATGCCCCCCTCAAGCCTGGCTCCACTGCTGGTGCCAGCAAGTCGTCATCGCCGCGCGTCGACTTCCCGGTCATTCAGCAATGGGCTGGAGGCGCCGCTCCTTGAAAACTTCCGCCAGCCAGCGCTGCCTGTCCACCGCTCTATTTGCGCCCGCCCCGCCATTTGGCTCGCTGGTGGCTCGGGATTCGGCTCTCTTCAGGGCACTCGCGTCAAGTTCTTTGCTCGCGATTCAAGGAATATGCCAATCATGGCCAGGCTCTGCATACGTATGTTCCGCTTGAGAAACATCGAAAAAGTACCAAATGTAGATTGAAATATCTCGGTGTGTAGCCAACCTGCTCGTATCTCACTTGCACTATTGCAGAGGCTATTCTTGGAAGTAATACTACCCCTTCCAGCACACCATTAATTCCAACATATATACCCCCGCCTCAACCATGTCCTGGCGCTGTGATCCAGTGGGATTTGGCCTTGCCGTATCAGACCTGCCCCTTTCCAATTCACGATCCAACCTCTCGCTGCAAACCTGGTTACATCCTTCTTTTTGTCGAAGAAACCTGGGATACGCTCCTCAGCCTCATTGGCGCCCACAACGTTCCTGGCCTGCCACGAATCTTCAGAAATGCCAAGTTTTGCACCTGGAGTGCAGAGAGGTTGTTGGAGATAATTCAGAAGGCTTTGGCAGGAAAATATTGTCCACAAAACTATAGCGAGCTTGAGCTTGATCTCTCAGCTGCAATCTATGAGCTTGGTGGCGGCGCAGCCCTTCATGCACTCCACAACTCCCCATTCGCTTTTCCGCCACGGACGACGCTCCTTGGCCGCCGTCGTGACTTTCGACTTCAAATCTCAGTTAGCTCCGCCATGATGGTCGACCTTCTCGCGAACATCAAGACAATGTTCAAGGACATCAAACCTGGACACAAAAAAGTCGGAATCACACTTTCGATGGACGAGATCGCCAGTGATACGGCTGTGTTATCTCACCGAAACTGGCCACATCGCGGGCCTATGTGAGCGCGCTAGTGAGCTGCCGTCAGTCAAAATGGGCGACAATTTAGACGTTGTCCGAAACATCGCTCGGGCAGTAAAGGAAGGGCTGGTTCATATCGGGCAGGAGGTTTTTGTTGCTGCGTTTGCGAGGAATGATGAGGCGGACTATGGAGCTAAGCCTGTCCTCTCCTGCCCACATGCAAGCAAGGCTCGTTTCGAGAGTCGGTACTCATTATCGAGATGCTTCGGCAAGCCTGGAGGCTATCACCTTGCGGAGAGTCCCTTCATGGCCCAATTTGGTCAATAGCCTCTGATGGTGATCCCAAGCGTCGGCCTGCGCTATACCTTCATTGCATGGTTCAAGAGCTCACACCAGGCCAGCCCCTTTTTCGTCATGTTGGCATGCTTCCTGGCTTGAACTTGTGGACCGGCTCGGGCGGCGAGACGCAAGATCTAGATTACAAACATAATTTTAAACGTGAGCTTTTCATAATTTCACTTTCAAGTCAATTCTCTGACTTCTCTCCAGGGATATGCAAGTGCCTTTGTGCACGAGAAGGGATCCTTATTGACGGCGTCGTTATCAACAAAGGTCTTCTTGCCTTGTGGCTCGAAAGGCTAACCGACGTCGATTGGTCCGATAATAACATATATTCTTAATCCCGAATCTTCCATCCTCCAGCACATCCACACTCTCCTTAGTCCCAAAGATGCCCAAGATGTTCCATGAGCAATAAAGCTTCTCAAACTCTCAGCAGATGTTCGTAATCTCGGCCCAGCAGACTTTGATCCATCAGAGCGTAGCACTCATCGTAGCCTCTCTCTTCTCGGCGAAATGCTTGAGGCGCTAGTCGAACCTTTCATCAATCCCAAAATTTCGATCTCTCAGCGAATAACAAGTCTCGTTAAATTTTGCCACATAGCCTGTGCACTATTTCTGAAGCACGAAAGCGGTTTTATGCCGCATCATCTGTACAGCGACCTTCAATGTATGGTTCGGGCCGCAATATTTCGAGCAGCACATACGAAAAGCCTTGATCCAAGCCTTAAACTCTTTTTGTGTCTCCTTGGGGATGACGTCCTTGAAATCGTTTTCGGCCGATCAAGAATGATTGGTAGTCATTCCCCAAATTGTGATGTTGACGAGCTGCACGCTCGTTTTGGCTCTGCACTTCGACTCGATGGGATTTTCCAGGATCGCCCAGGCTGGGAACGCCGTCCAAGCCGCCTAAAAATGACACATAGTCGTGACGCTGACCACCTATCCCCTCGGCCCTGGAAGGGCGAGCTACGTGCAGCAACTTGTGATCTTGTTGCTTATTGGGAAGAGGGTGTTAGTCAGGCCGAAGCTATCCTTAAAAAGTTTGGATATTCAATTAACTTTAAAGAACATAGGAACAGGCCTGGAAGCTTTTTTCTGATCACAGAAAGTAAATTTTATCACTGCCTTGTACGCGTGCTTCATTTTAGAAGTGGGGATTGTAGGATTGAGGCCTTCTGCTTGCGCTGGCCCAAATGGATTTCTCAATCGGCCTGCTAGGTCTGTTATAATTACGTAATTAATTGTTATAATTAACAATCTTTCAATCCAAGCTTCCGCCATGCAGCGCCGTTCAGCTATGCATTCTAGATCTTACCATCCCTCAGATTATGAAAGATCCTTAATTGCAGGTCGCCCCGAGGAAAGACAATGTAAGTTGGCGCTTTTACTCGTTCGTCGGACTCTGTCCCGTAATTGTTAATCATCATGGCATACTTGTCGTACTAGCTTTCAATCATAATGGGCCAACTAGTGAGCGGATATGAAAGATTGATAAAATAATTCATTGATCCTGATTATAGATCACATCCGCGATCCCGTTCCACAGGGGACTCGTACACGAGCCCCTACTCGAATAGGTCAGCCTCAACAGTTATGAGTGCATTCACTGTAGTGAAATTCCCAATGCTTAGCTCGGTCTCCAAATCCTTTTCTTCAGAATTTGGGCAAGGAAGGGGGAGACGCTGAACAACCACAACGCTTGGGCGTCCCAAATGATCTAGATGCCTCACCACTGCCGCCTCGGCGTCGTGTCAACCATAATCTTCCAGGCCATCAATCCAACTCACCGATTTCATTTCATCGTCGTCAAGCAGCCGGTGTTCAGAATTATGCGCAACACGCAGATATGCCTGCAGGCCCTCTCCCGCGTAAGTTTTTGTTTTCCATACCTGCTTATTTTCCTGTTCGCTTACTCTGCATAATATCTAGCCATTTCAGCTCTTCTGAATGGCCAGCTTCGTTCCCCGACTTTTTTACAGCGTCCGCATGCACATGACCCTAGTGAGTGTCATAACTAATTACCATTTTGTGACTTCAAGTTGTTGTCACGATTGTATTCAGCGCCTCAGCATGCTGCCCCGTCAGATCTCCCTTCTATCAACCCCAGTAAGTATTCAATTGGCCTAATATCGGCACTTCTCACTATTTGATCCCATATCAGGACTAAGCTCTGGGGTTATGATTTCAAACCTTGCATCCCACGGCACTGGTAATTATGGTGATCACAATGGCAGAGTCCCTGGCTATGGTTTGCTTCGTCGTGATTGTGAGCCCCTCAGCTGCCATGATTTCTTCGAAATATTGATCAATGCTTCACTTTGAGTAGCCCCTTATCCAGATCGCCGCCGAAGGCCCCCGCATGTTCAACCACTGGTTCAAAGTATGAGACCGCTTTCTCCCTTCAGTATAACACAAGAGGCACCTCCTCTCAATCGCAACAGAAGAGAGAGGGCACATGCAGCATGGCATGATCCGCTGCCGGACCCACTAGCACAAGACGATTCCATTGACGAAGGGTGACCTTTTACATACGAACGCCAATCTCAAGTAGGTCCATCCAATGTTAGGGAAATATTTTCTCCTTTCGCTGATCCGAAGGGATTTTCATACGAACAGCTTCGCCAACCTCAATCAAATGCTCAAGCAGGCTCCTCCACTTTTTCTCAAGGGCCATCTTCTGGACCAGGGCTCACTTCTTTTCCAGCGTCGCAAGGGTTTCCTTATGAACAGCTTAGCGAGCATGGAAGAGGCGCTTCCAATGCCCCTTATGCAGACACACCTGTTCCCTCTCAAGAAGGACCGCCTGCTACCCCAAGAGCAGATTCATCTTACGCCAGGCAGATACCTGCTTCTTTCCCTTCCACACAAGGGTTTCACCAGTTCAGCCAACCTCATGCAAACCCAGCTAGTTCTGGGGAGCCACCTACTCCTTCTGCTATCCCCCTACCAGCTGTACCATCTCGGGAGCGCTCAATGCCTGATATCAATGGTTTGAGACTCAGTCCCACTCTTCCAAGTGTTCATATAGGCATAGATCAAAATGCAGGCCGCATTGTTGAACCTCCGACCTGGCGAGTCGGGCCCCTCAGCCCGCTAGCATACTTTTCAAATAATGACGGCGATGATGATGGTGGTGAGGAAGAGGAAGAGGAAGGCGGTTGGGGAGAGGGAGATGGTGAGGACGGGGATGAGGATGCGCATGATAGTGGGGAGGAGGGAGCGGACGAAGGCGAGGGCGATGACATACACAGTGGCAGAGATGGAGGCCGATGGGTATCCCTTGCATGTTCCTTCTCTGACACTCTCAGCGCATTTTCACTCATGTGCGGCACCAGGATTGCTTTCTAGAAAAGTTTGATGGCCTTTCTCACCATCTTGCCGAGGTGACAACAAATATAAGAAATATAGAAGCGCGATTGCAGAACATGGGTTCTACTACCTCTACGCTGCCGGTGGGACGAAGTAAAGGGACGAAGGCTCCTAAGTTAACTACAACCCCCTGCCATGGATCACCTCTTAAAAACACACTGCACATGGAAGTCAGGAAGCATCTTGAGGACCTCTTATTTCACAATCCTGAAGGTTGCTTTGTGTCACCAGATGAAGCAGACGAATGGGCTCAAGGCTGGAATCCAGAGCTGAACCAGCCATGCTGCACAATTGAATGTTTCAGGGTCGATCTTCACACTCCTCACAGCGCATGGAATAAATCTGCAGCGCGAATATTCATCCTTGATTTCGCTCGCTTTCATCAGCTGAATGACATGGCTCCCACTGTATATGGCAAGATAGAGAAGGCTTTTTTTACGAGGATGAGAACTCTGCGGACATCTTACAAGCACCTTCTGAAACCCACCGCAATGCAAATGTCTGAAGCTCAGAAGTCGAGAAGGTATGCAAGGAGACGAGGCGTATGTGTTTCCCTATCTTTACCTAACTACATCTTCCCTGTTAACGGTGTAAACAAAGCTTTTTCACAGGCGGTTGCAGATTGCAAATTCGCATCATCTACTGAGAAGACACGTTCAAATGATACAGCGGCTTGGCGTAGCAGGGATGTCAGACGACGAATCGGAAACGGAAGAGCTCTCGCGGAATCCTGCCATTGGTCAACACATTCCTCTGTTCTACACTGTTCAGCCTAGGTGGAGAAGGATGGGTGTTACGGAATGGCTTGCAAAAAATTCAAAAAGGGCAATTCACAGTCGACCACTCATTGTGATGACCTTCGCACTCCCCGACGTCCCCCAAGACTCCTGCCTTCCAGCGTTGTAATCTCTGCCGAGAAAACCAAAGGCGAACAAGTTCCAGGAGATGTCGAAAGCGATGCACTGGGTTGGGCCGGCGGCTGACGCGATTACCGGGCTGATCGCGAGGACGGTGAGGGTAACGAAGAGCCAACGCATTGTCGAAATAGTGTCGAAAGAGTGTTAGGTTTTCTTGATGAACCCCAGGCTGACCCCTGCTTTGCCCCTGCTCATCACTGCACAGCAGTGCCAAAGCAAACGCCCACGAAGGTCGGCAAACCGGAGTGCCTGTCTCGCAGTGTTGCCTCAAGTGGGCTCGAGCCAATACATCGCGCAACACTCTAAACATCATGTAATAGCCTTCTGAATTCAATACATCCAAATAGAAAAATCCGCACCTCAGCTTTTGGGCATGGCCAAATATATATAATTATAATTTGATTATAATAGCGCTAGCCGCGAGGATCCGTCTTTCAAAGTAAGCGGTCCGTACAAATCATGATCATGAACAATTGCAATGGCCTTAATTAGCCAATCGATCGCGCCGCCCAGCTGGCCATGGCCACCTACGTTTATATAGGGTACGAAAGTGAGTGCGCCCCAATATCATGATCATGATGTTCTGATAATGATTTATCACCACCCGATATGTACAGTGATATGGCTCTCATGACCAACGGCGTGCCTACATATGCGTACGCCTCTAGATCTATATAATTGTCTCAAATTCTTTGGTCACTTCTATTCCAATCAATATTGCCCCAATCGCTTGCTTGATTATGGCTACTTCAGATACACCCCTTGCAGTGAATAGCAGTGTGGTAGAGTTGGAGGGGCGGAAGATGGCGACCTTTCCTGCCTTCCCCTACACTTCTGCTCGAGGGGACGACGACGTATATTTCTAACCTCCTTGTTGCTTCTATTCCTCATCCACGATGTGCAGATTCTGACAATGTCCTTTTCGGATTTGAGCATCATTGATAGACTGCTTACGATGCCAAACGTCCCGACCACCCCCGAGATTCGCTCGCCCGCTTTACCGGGGCACTATCCTAGCTCTGCCTTTCGCCCTCCAGCTACGCCCTTAAGCCGCCCCGAAAGGAATATGGCTGTCAACCATGTTCATGAGCGGTAAGCTACCCACATTTGTTGTAGAAATACTGAAATTGAATGAAACAACCAGAGTTGTCAGTGGGGAGGGTGCCGCTGCATGCCGCCTACAGAAGTCAGAACACGATGATGAGTATGTCCAGTGAGGAGCCCAAATTGTTTTGAGAACGGCATAGCATTGACTTAGGCTTTCAGAGGCGGGGAGGATGTCACTATCCAGCCGCTGGCTACGACACGCCATCACCAGAAATCACGAGCCGTGGAGGTGTAAGGAGTCACTTCCCAACGACAGTGACATTAATGTTGATCAAAACTCCCAGAATCAGCAGCGATGAGGAGGATGAAGTTGAGACTCAACAGCCGAACGCAACTTTCCATTTCCAGCAAGTGTAGTCAACCTTCTTCCCTGCCCCACCTTGGTTAAACTCTTTGTTAGATCGGATCAATCAGGAATGCCTGCAGGATACGCATCAACCTCGACACCGACACTGCAACGTCGCCAAGTGGCTCCCCACACGCCGCTCTCTGCTTCGTATCCGCCCAAACAAGTACCCGCACCATCCCGGTATGTGTCAAGTTCTGCTGAAGCATCAGGTGTGAACATCATTTTTTCGAATCAGTAAACAACCTTCCATGGCCATGAACCTGCTGGCGAATTATGCCAACAGACCACCTTCAAAGCGGGCCGTGCCCATAAAGCTGCAACAGGGGGGCTCGCAACCAATACCTCGCCGGTATGTTTTTCTCTCCCTACGAGTAAGCATCGCCGTCTGATTCAGCCAATTGAAGACTCCAGGCAGTGTCCACATTAATTCCAGCTGCCTCGAGTGCAGCCACAGCTCCTCAAAGCTCGTCGGCTTCCCCTGTGATTGTAAAGATCGAGGTTGTGAACGACGAAGTACGCTCCATCGGAAACAACAATAGTCACATTCATGACAGTTTCCGCTTCATGGCGACGTCATCAATTCATACCTTTGCAGCTCCACCAACGACTGCTTTGGATTCAGAAGCTGGCCAAACCTTTCGCCCTGGTGATGTTTTTTTACATTATACTCAAGGAGGATCCGGAGCTTCAACGACATTTATTTGGCTATTTAAGGAGGGCATGTGGGTTGATGTGTCTGATGGCTATGATCAAGGGACAATCCACCACCCCTCAATCCCAGCATATGTTCTCGTTCCATCCACGCGCGATGGCGTCACACCTACCTACATCTTGTTAAAGAGTTTCCATGGCAGGAAGCGGCTTGGGTAGAGATGGGCCATCAAATTCACAGCGCACCGTTGTATCAAGACATACAAGAAATAGTTAAGAATGTATATATCAACCTACTACATATGACAGCTTTCAATTTTCTGTTGGATCATGCGCATGATCCGCATACATTTTGCTTTTGTGTGTACATGTTTGGCGCCTCTCCATTTCCTTGCCCTGCTGTGGCCCCCAAGTTCAAACGTTCATGATCCATTTAAAGTCTTCTATTCTGCGATCTCAGACGTAGCTTGGGCCTTCTTCGGAATCACAGCAGCTGCTTATTATTTGGGTAAAGGGAAGGAGAAGGGGGGAGACGTGAGGCTCGTCATCGTTATGGAACGCGCTGAGAGGTTGATACCGGAGTTGATAGTTCCACTTACGGGTGAGTTCGTCGTTGCTGTTCATGGCGCTATTGACCTTCTTTAATAGGCCCGAGTCGACCTTTGCGTTGTATTTGTCTCGGAGGCCCCATGGCAGACGATACGACCACCGTTGAGCGTACTTCTTTGGCGTTCCTCCGCCAACGAAAGAAGGTATGTCCGTCTCTGAGAAAAAAAAATTTCTTCAAAATCACTCACTCAATCTCCACAGAGATGGCCAAGCCCTCAATCTCAAAGTACTTATCCCACCCCTCAAACCCCTCTACTCACACTTTATCACTACCCTCTGCGATGTCTGTTACCCAGGCGCCCATGACTCTCATGAGCTAGCGTACATCGCAGCCGCGCGGTGGCCTGGGTTTGTCAAGCCAGTATTGGACGCCAATAAACACGACATGGCGGACTCCAACTCTGAAGGGCCTTTTTAACCCCCCTCCGGATCCAAATGTGCCTCAGCCGTCTATTCAACCCCTGCCTTTCTCTCGCCCTCGACACCTCTACCCCCGCCTCCAAGACACCACAGACTGGGCAAAGGCAAACGAACCACCAGCAAACCCCACCACAAAAACCGCGGCATCCTTTGACGAGAAAGACGTGGATATCACCTCCCTCCCACGACTATCCAAATTCATTATCGTAGCATCCTTTCTAGCATCCGCCAGCCCTCCAAAATCCGATCTGAGGGTATTCGGAAGGGGGCTGGACGAGAACGAGAAAAGGAAACGAAACGCATGTCGGGTAAATCGACAAAAACGAAAGGAGTGACGAAGGTCGCTCAAAGCCTTGGCCCAACCTCATTTATGCTAGACGGGATGCCTGCTATACTCGGTGCGCTCCTTGAGGAGAACGACGTTGAATCCAGGATAGGCGCACGCGCTTCCGAGTTCAGCATCCCGGGGGGGGGGGGGAGACGGATGTGGAGATATCACGCGTAGCTGTGTATGCAGCGATAATGAAGCTGACGAGCTTTTGACTAGGACGTTGGCTGTTGATCGGTTGAATGTATATAATTAACTACATAGTGATGAATTTTGAGCCGATCGCGAGACTCCTTGACTACATTACGTAAAGATGACCCCCTTCTCCAAGTCTCAGCCTGATCGCGATTCTGAGGATTTGGAACGCATCCTTTGTGCGTCCGAGGAAGTAACTCCCCTACCCGGCAGCTCCAAATGCGATTTCCAAAGCTTCCCCTGTGGAGGTCTAGACATTGGCCGCGATGTTGATGTGAGATATAAATCTTCAACCCTATATTTATCATTAATGCACAGCAGCTCCTCAATTACGACTTCGGCAGGTGGCCTCTCTCAGACTCCGCCGACCTTTCTTCCATTGCACCATCACAATAGTAAGCTTGAGGTCTGGTGTACATCTAAGGCTTTGATCAAATTCTCTTCTGACAGTAGCTCCCGGAGAAACATGAGTAACCCGCAAAGTCATCTAGCTCCTCGTTCCAAAACTTCTGCTAGGAGGCACAAAGACTCGTATGTTCATTCGATTATGAGCCACAAGGACATAAATTTATCAATCCGGTTTATAGCCAGGTTCAAAGCAGTGTGTTGCCGACAATTACAGGGCTGCCAGCGGGTGTTGATGCAGACACTCCTGATCCCAAAGGCGTTAAAGAACTTGCTGCATTTCTTCGTGACGCTTGTGCAACTAAATCATCTACTGCCATCCATGCATGTTCTTTGAAATTATACTCTCTGCCCCGAGCCCCAGATGCACGAGAGGTCGAGAAGATCATCAAACAACTGCAACCAAAGTATGGCTTGAACGTAACCACTGCTACAGTCTGCGCTATGCTTCATAAGGGTTGTCCGGATGCCCTGCACACGGCGTGCGTCTCTCCTTCTCAAATTGAATGGGGGGCCTTGATTTTGAAATGTATGCCATGCTAATCATATTCTGTTACTAGATCGTAAGTTCATTTGGCAAAGAACCTGTTAAAGTTTGATCATTTTTCTGTAGATTCTCATTTAACCAAAGGACCACGACCGACTCTATGAACTTCGAACGCAGCAATGCATTTGAGAGGGATAGGAAGAACGACAACCGCTCTTCTCCAGCTAGCCGCAGGTGAGCATTCTTTCTGGAAGATTTCGTGCAACGATTCATTGGACCGAAATGACAGTTACGATGAAAACCAGTATGTATATCCCTCCTATCTTCTCGTTTCTTGCTGTAAGTGCTCTTTCCAGCGTAAGGAGTGACGACAACAGTGGTTTGAATGGCCAAAAGCCTCCCCTTCGCCCTGATGAACTGAAATCGCAGGCAGGGAACTTAGCTGCGCAACCACTGCGTTGTGAACGACATCCGAAGCAGACTAATGTCCGTTTTGCCGAACCCAAGTTGCAGCCAAAAAGCAGAGAGTTGGAGCCCTAAGGGTCACGTTATCAAGAGTCCCAATCGCGAGAATCCCCGCTACAAGCGACTCATCTACAAGAGTCTCCATCACAAGAATCCTCGCCGCAAGCGACTCATCCACAAGAGTCCTCATCACAAGAGTCCGCGCCCCAAGAGTCCGCGCCCCAAGAGTCCGTGCCCCAAGAGTCCGCGCCCCAAGAGTTGTTGATCCGAGAGTCGCATCTAAAGCAGCCTGACATCCGCCCTGCAGTGTCAAAGTTGCAGTCAGAAAGCAAAGGCTCGCAAGCCTCTGAATCTCAATCCATTGACCAGTTCGTCTCTTCTCTACTATTGTACGTTGATTACATGATGGAGCATATGCAGGCCGTTTTCTCCTCCCCTTGCACCCGCCGCAGAAAAGTTGGACATACGCAAAGTGTCGATTAGAAGTCATGGATACTTCTATTGGGCCCTCAGCTCCTCAACGAAAAGTCTGCTAAGCCCGCCTACTGACCCTTGGGAGTTTGGTAGTGAACAGATTCCCGTAGAAGATGGCTATCTCTTCATGCATAAAAATACTCAGAACAACGAGTTGTCAACTTGGTTATGGAAGGAAGGAATTTGGACTGATATCACGAAAACTTACTCTTCCGACACTGGAAATGTCTCCCACCCCCAACTCTCCAGTTACGTCCTCACGTTCAATGCAAAAACGGGAGATATCTTCGACCCGTCCTATATTAAATACGAAACATGGAAAGCCAGGCAGGAGTAGGATCTAGACAGTGGATAAAGGCTTTTGAGTATACGAGGATCGTTGCATGACTTCGTATAAATGTCTCTATTTTGGTAGCTACACGTTGTACATGTGGGTCCCAGTTGGTCGCCAAACAAACGACGAGCTAGCTAATACGCTGAGACAATTGCAAAACTTGCGAGCACCGCCTGCTTCAAGTAGATGCCCCTAAAAGCACTCTAACTCATGAGCATCGTCCTCTTGTAATCCAGCGATTTTCCTTTTCGATGACCTCAAGTGGAGCACTGTCTGCTTGTTTCCAAGGAGTTCAAATAAGGTGCATTGACATGACAAGTACGGTACTGCTCCCCTTCCAGAGTCCGGCTTTCCTCATTGTACTTTCGATGCTGTAGCGAGGGGTCTTGCAATTTCCACTCTACTGGTGTTGGCACTCGTGGAAGGTCTCCTTCGAAAATGCGGTTTGAATGCGCGCCTATTTTGCGAAGAAGATTGCGAGTGCGACGATGCTGACGATCAAGGCGATGTGGAACCTGAATTTGGCTGGTTCCTATACGATTGATGTGTCGAAAGGACTGGGGAGTACAGCTTTCATGTGTGCGTACCTCATTCCACACCAGCCTGAGGCAGGCTTTGACTTGCACAAGGGTTTTCTTGGTTGCAACTCGATCGTGCCGAGGAATTATGGTCCGTTTGTTTGAATGGGCAACCCATATTTTCGTGTCTAAATCTTCTCCTTTGACGATAATGGGGAACAGCATGTTCGAATTCTCAGCAAATGCACGCTTCTGTCGATTGCAATGTAAAGTCAGCTCATCATGGGCTCCGTCTTGCAAGATATCGACAGACCGCATGTTGTGCCACTGGTTCCATCACGGATAATCAGACTCGGAATCAGCGACAGGATCTATAGATAACCTCACATCTGGAACCCCCCCCAACAAATATCTGGTCTGAATCCGACGCGATACCACAAGACGCAATAACAACCTGCCCTCTATTGTGTCCAGCAACAACGGTCGAATTGTCCAAGAATGCAATGTCGACCGGATGGTTGACTCTTGTAGCTCCTATGTTGCATCTAGTCGTGCCCACAAGGCGTTTCTCCCGAACGCAGTACCAGTCAACACCGCCAATTAGATTTGTTGTCGCGAAAAATCTCCCTTGAGGGGAGATGGCCGCCCGTTCTCTGGAACAGATATCAAAGATGCAATCAAAGTATGTGGAAGCGCTGCGCTTACATACTAGCGCCTTCTCTACACTTTATCTTCCAAATGCATTTGGAGGGGCGGTTCGTCGAGAATCCTCTAGATTTAAACACAATTGTCACAGATCTAGGATGATCAACCGAAGATTTACTTTGCTGCTTACGCAATACTACTTGCATTGCATGCAACAAGTGAACATGTCCCTTCATCGTCGAGAAAAAACAACTGTTGCGGCAACAGAGGATGACACTGTGCCATTTCCTCCCCACTTAAGTCCTCTTGGGCGGGGACTGTGTGGATCGCCCTTTTATCTGTGAAAAATTGTTCTCACATCATGTGGCATTCGGAGGTGGTCGTGGCCCACCATCATTGAAGGAATTGTTGACCAGCATGATCCTCCCTCCACATATGACTGCGAGTTGGCTTCCTTTGACATTAATAGCAAGATCGTTGAGGAATCCAGACACCTTGAAGCTTTCGCACTTGTCCCTCTAGGGTCTGATGAGTTGGTTATTGTTGACTGCAACAATGATCACTCACCAATCCCTGTGGGTGTCCATCAAATTTGACATGATGGACCGCCCCGTCGGCTGAGCCCACCACAAGAAATCGTGGAATCAGTGGGTGCCATTGGATGGTGTTGATAGCTGCTTCTGCTTGATACAAGCGAATGCGCCGCCAATTTCCGCTGCTGGACCTGATCTAGTGCCGCGAACAAACCAAGACTGAATGTGAGGGGTCTCTTAGCGCGTGAAAAAATTCAACTGGGGTACCTCCAGGTTTCCTCGACTATCGCCGAATGCCATATACTTGAAGTCGGGAGAAAACCGCACGACCGTAATAGACTCTCCAAGCGTATAATTAATTATGGTCCCACATACGGTGAAATCGACGATATCAATATCGGACTGCATGACACCTCCGCGATATATATGGTGGGGTGGGTTTCACTATCACTGATGCTGGTTCCAAACCCCGAAATCAATCTCATGATGAAGATGCAATGCAAATTAATATTCTCGCAGTACAATGCACACGCACATGCTGGTCGTGGCCATGGCCAGTCAATCGAGTAATTCCCTTCTTATAATGCGCAGATCTAGACTGGCCAGCTGGCCGCACACATCGATATCTATGCACTAGTACTCGGCCCGCGCCCGACGTTCGATCAATCGCCCAATTGCAATTGCAACGTCACCTTCCCCCCTTAAATTTATAATGGCACCGATTGAAACCACGAAGAACGTTCTGGAGTTCCAGGTGCAACTAGTATCGATATATACTAGTGTTGTTGCGATTTCAACTGGCTCGCAGTTGATCATGAAGCCTCTGGATTTCGCCATGGTTGGGAGACAACTTCGAATTTTGGGAACACATGTACGACCAATTGCAACGGCCATGATGATCAGCCACCATATGCATGTTGTTCCTGCATCATGATCAATATATATATATTGGCGCGTATACGATGGACGTATTATTCATATACATGGCGTGATCGCGGCTGACGCCTGGATTGATCAGTCCTAGCTATGTCTCTCGCGATCGTACTCCATGGCTAACTCCTTAATTATATCCATGCCCTCCAGCCACCATGGGTACTCCTGCATGCATATGCACAGCGCTCTCTCTACTTCATAAATAACGTCACCAGCAGCCGCATCGACGTCAACGTTATCCCACATCAACGCCAATTTCGCCCCCCACCCACTGCACGCCCAAGCCCAAACGTGTACGGCGAATTCATGAGGCTTTTCCAAGGCATGTCTGGCAGGGCTGGTACACGTTTTAAACCCCATGGCCATTGCATCGGTTTGGATATCGCAACGTAGATGTACCGCAAGTAAATTTAAACTAGCGAGGCCTCATGTTCAATCTCAAGTGCCGAGCTCTAGAGGCGAATCTTTATAACCAGATTGTGGCGCAAATTTCAACCCAATTCCGCATGTACAAGGCATATATGTTTATGGATGTACAACAGGTACTGGGAAGCGCGCAGTGGGCACCGATATCGATTGCGCACCAATCCCAATCAGGAGCTGTACGCGCGCGCCTGGATTCTGCAATGGAGGTTGCCTAGCTCTACCTGTGTACGTGTTTATATTCAGTGAAAATTTTAGATTGATTATAATGAAATTTAAAGCTGTTACTATATTTTCAGATTTTCATCTTAGGGTTCTACATCGATATCGATCAATGACACTGGCCAGGGCCCTACCATAATCATAATACTAGATCTACTATCCGCATTCACATGAAACACGCCGCATAGCCAAGACACGTACGTCCCCAGTTGACTAGTAACATGATCAATTATCAGACTCCTTATCTGAATTAATATTCTAGATCCCCACAACGTATACCATGTATACACATGTACATGTACATGTGCATATACAGCGTATATGCTCTCCGTGGATATGGCCAGGGCCAAACATAGTATATGCACATGTGTGCGTACATCAGGAGGCGCTGACTTGAGTCAGTAGCTTCCAGTAACCTTGATATCCTCAGTATCTGGGTAGACAAGTCCCCTAATGCATAGTTTCTTGTAGTTCTCCTATTAATCTCAGTAGCGTTAGTAGTTTTCTGTACATGTCAGGTAGACCTGGATTGTGTCTGTTGCTCTGTATCTACAGAAGCTACCAGGTAAACTGAGGCTCCGTAATCAAGTATAATCACACATTGTTTCCATTGTTTCCGATCTATGGAGGCTACTGGTTCATGGTACTTATTCAGATAGTAGGTAGCTGGTCATTTTTTAAATTTAGAATGACAATAATCATTGAATATTGAAGTATTACAGGACACAAATTCCAACCACCTAACATGAGCGAAGTGTATAACATAAGCAACTGCGCACTCCAGAATCTATCTAAACATCCAATTCTTCGCTATCTCTCTCACCAGTTCGACCGCTGAGCTCCGTTTGTACAGACGAAAGCACTTATAAACAGGAGACCAGGAGACAAAGGGGGGGTGAGTACGGTGAACGTGGATGAAGGACGAAAGTATGCACAAACGTGAGACTAGGAGAGAGGGGGGTGAGTACGGCAAATATGGACAAAGGACGGAAGCACTGCCTGGAGACGAGGAGAGAAAGGGGGCATGAGTACGGCGAACGTGGATGAAAGACAAAAGTACACACAATCAGGAGACTTGGGGGGTGAGTATGGCAAACATGGACAAAGGATGGCCTGGAGACAAGGAGAGAAAGGGGGGTTGAGCACGGCAAACGTGGATGAATGACGAAAGCACACACAAACGGGAGACTAGGAGAGAAAGGGGGGGGGGTGAGTGAGTACGGCAAACACGGATTAGCGAGGATGAAGCAAACACAGATACATGCAGGTAGGTGGTCAGGAATGCCTGGAGATGACGAGGCAAAAGGGTTGTAAGTGCAGCAAACATGAACGAAGACAAACAAAAGAACGCACAAACCGGAAATGAGGAGAGAAACGAGGTGGGTGTAAGTACAGCAAAGACAGTTGAGGGACGAAATAGAGATGAGGCCTGAGGAGGCAAAGGCAGGAAAGGAACCGACAGTTGGTTGTGGTGGGAAGGAAGAACAACAAAGTTCCATGTTGGGAAAT
>KN838815.1:43251-55856 GCA_000827195.1 Laccaria amethystina LaAM-08-1
ATACAAACCCCGATATTTTCACGTCCAGTCTTCCAATTGTCTCGGAGTTTTTTCCTACTGGTATATACACCTTATGTCTATGTAGCCCTCGTTTTTTGAGGTGGGTGCTGATGTGAAGCCATGTAAGAAGTATAATCAGTCAAGATTTAGAAATTTGTGAAATATTGAACATGACATTCAAAACAATCCAGACTATCATCTATTTTTTCAAGCAGGGACCCTTCTTTATACACCCAAGCCTACCTACCAGTGATATCAGAAGCATGGTTGGACACTTCGATGTGGAGATGTGAGGATTTGAGGAGGTGTAAGACGCTCTGAGCAGAATTCCATCGGTCACGTCACACCTTCCAAACAGGGAATCACCAGCAAAGCATCATCAACGCGAGGGCAAAAGGGACTGCCGTTTTGGGGTATCACGTCTGATGTGACAGGTGTATCGAGGACATAATTCTCAACAATAAGCAACTTTTGAAGAGATTACCTTCATCCTCCCTTTTCTCTCCATGGATAGTCAATTTTGGTCTCTATTATATGTCTGTATGTACTAAGCAATGGTCCTGCACAGTTAGATTGCATTTTACTGCTTTAATTCCTTTGTCCGAGGCCTGTCTTTATTTGGGTGTATCGAGGACCTGTAAAAGACTGTATATGGCATCCCTGCTATTCGTGCAGTACTAGCTATAGTGCATGACAAACAATGGCCAATTGGAGATCACCAATACTGAGACTGGAAGAGCCACGGAGATGAACAAAATGAAACCGCATGTACGGTAGAAGGCGTTAAACTTGAAGGTTCCTGGTTTTGTCGCCAACTGGAAGCGTAGCAAATCTCCTGCATCATCTGGAGGTAAGTCGACGCGCAACAGAACAAAAACTGCGTCTTTTCCTTCGCCGTTTGCAACAAGAAGAGTGGGAATGTTGCGAACAATGTGAAATGCCTTTAAAATCTCGATAAGCCCTTAAATTAATTTGATGAGAATGATCGACAATACAATTATTTGTGTGACTTGGGGATTCAGCCAGTAATTAGACGATGAAATCCACAAGAATAGCAGCACTGAGAGGCTCACATCCCCTTTTTTGGTCGTTCCTTTGTATCGAAAATTGAGGCGGATCCCCCTTGCAACGCCAACTTGCAATTACGACCTGGCCATCCACGTGCCCCATTGCTATCGTTTTTTCATCAATGAAAACCAATCGAACCACCCGCCGCTGGCCGGTTCTTCCCAACGACTGATATGTAGTGGTGCTGAGGTGCTTTCTGTCAGCGAGGGAGTACCACTCTATCCCAATCGCCATGTTCCAGACAGCAAGTAACCGGCTAGATGGCGAAACAGCTATTCCGCCCCTGGTTATCGAAAGGTCAGCTCAAAAGAGAATCTGATCGTGAACGCGCACATCCAGCTGTTGTCGCCTGGCGGGATTCTCCATAAAATATTGTGTGGAGGATGAGCAGAGTAGGCACTTGTTTCAGGTGTAAAAATGAGATATTGGATTTGTGGGATGACACGTACTACAGTCCAACTGCGCCAAACCAGGCCACAAGGACTACATCTGCGCTCAAAAAAACAGTCTGGTGTGGTATGGTGATGTCGCGAGATTCTAGAGGCGTTTGCAAATACTGAATCGGCTTTTGAACATCTGTGGAGCTTGAGAACTTGGTGATCTGTTTCAAGTCCCTAAGCCACGCCTACCAGAGAAGGGCTGTGAAATCAATCCTGCGGATGTTCGTCGCTCGCCAGTGAACCCAATCGCCAATTGAGTGCCTTGCGGGTTGATTGCAAGGGAATGAATGAACCCAGGAATATCACGGTAGTGAACCTCCTGCTGCATAAGACAAAGGATGATAGAGTATGACCTAGAATCATGAAATCAAGCAACACACGTACCCCATGATATCGCAGCGAAATGCAGTAGAGGTTCCCAGATCCGCATCCAACCAGTAAAGTCAGCGGCTTCACCGGATGCCATACGATGGCCCTTATTTTTGAACCTACGTATAATCGTCGCAATCGTTTCCAATCTGGATTAGGTCGCCGAATCTGCTGCATTGGATGTTGTGAGAAGTGCCGCCTTGAAAATGTGCATAAACCTCACCGTGAGGATGCCCAAATCGTTGCCTGTTGCAAGAAGACTTCCGTCTGGCGAGAAGCTGATAGCTCCGACAGAACTTCCCTCTCCCGGAATTTGTCCCTCGTTTGTCAATTTTGGCTTGGAAACGGGCATTGATCACTCCCGGCGCAATAATATATAGCTGATCATATCATTTAGTATTACGTAATTATCACAAACGAAGTCCTCAGGCTTGTTCTAGATGCCAGCCGCTTCTTCGACGCGTGGGGAGCTATGGCTGATCCACTGCTCCCACTGGCCGTCAGCTGGAAGAGTCCACTTCTTCACGGGGGGGTTGGTATTTCTGGTGGAAAGCCGAGTGGTCGACTGAAGACACCCCTTGGACCATGCTGCTGATGTTCCCAGACGGCGGCGTTCTAGTCGCCTTTCAGGTTCCGCCACAATATCTCTGCTTATTTCTCCTTAATTCGCAGGCCAGTCCCGAGCATCTAGCCAGAGAAGCATCGTACGTCGCATGGTCCCCCACTTCTCAATTGCAACAAGGCCTAATATTTCCTGCCTAGCTGCAATCACAGTTGTTAGGTCTCAAAGCTATCTTTAGATCGTTCTTCTCCGCCGTATGAAGAACTTGCTGTTGGACAGCAACCACCTCATTGAGCTGCCGAAGAAAACGGTTGACCTAGTCAAGCTTGAGTTTTCGCAAGAGGAGAGGGAGATCTATACGATGGTAAGTCTTACCCTGGACATCATTCATATTCAGCTGCTTTCCCGCGTCTGAGCGCGTTCTCTTGCACGCCTACATTCGCCAGCTCCTTCTCCCAACGAAACCCACGGTCAACAATGGCTAACCTTCGCAGCCCCCTCAGGTTACACCCTCCTCTGCATTGACAACATGCCTGCACCCCCGGATCCCAATCTTGACTACTCCCCCGCCGCCTCTCTTCGGGTGTTGAATGAAGCCAAGTATGTTCTTGGCTTATTTCAGTGTTAGATCTGCCGACGAATGTAGATCACTGGGAAGGCCCTTCAGACAGCACGGACATTTGCGTTCGAGGGTTTCAACGGGTTTGGATCCGGATAGCCTTCTGCGCGGACGGCTCCTAGCGCGTTGAAATCTGCATGGCTTCGGCGGTGATGTGTTAGGGGACCTAGAAGCGAGGGAACGTAGGTTGGGGACACAGGAAAGCGGGGCACTTGTTTTACGGCGTTTGTGAGATATATGGAGGTTGTACTAAGCCAGCTGGTAAGTAAACTCATCCGCTCCTGATCAGTAATTGACTGTCTTCCAGCAACATCACACACGCCCCCAATTTCAGCCCTTCTTACAAGAAGGCTGACCACGACTGCTCGCTGCAGCTAGTAACTCAACTTCACATCATATTCTCTCCTGACCATTCCGTTGTGGGTAGCCAACGTATCAAGGCTTAGGTTACCTAGACCTCTGCGCCGGCTCCGAGCCTTCTCCAAGCGTTGTTATTCAGCACGAAACGTCCGTTGCTACCTTTACGTTGGAAGATGTTTTGAAAGCTACCAAACGGCTCAGCTCCACCTCTATCAAGCTAGCTACATGCACCCCACCTCTTTCCTTGTCTGACTCTGAGCTGTCTTCGTCCTCGGATAACGAGGGCCCGCAGGAGGCGAAACCTGACGTGGTACGGCCCCTGGAAGAGAATATACCTGAGAATGGGCCAAGGCTCCCGATCTGCAAAGCTGAAGAGCCTGAAGACAGCTATGGTTGGGTGGACGTTGTTCGTGCGGTTCGCGACGGGCGTGAACATGATCTCGAACGGGCAATTATTGCAAGGACACGTGGTCATTGTTTACTGTACATACTTAGCTAACTAACTGTGAGCTAGTTCGTCAATCGTAGAAAACACTTATTCCCGAGCTCGAGTATTCGTGCTGAAGGTAAACCCTTGCAGAATACAAAAGCGGATTCGAACTCGCCATGGGCATGAATTAAGGAATGGGGGGAAATTACGTACTTTTGGAGATCCTCAGGTGCGTCCATTCCGCACAATACGGTCGCGCAAATTCGAAAGGGTGAGGCAAGGAGCATGCAGCTATGGGGAGAATTGGCTGTTGGAATTTTGTCGTGTTTTGTAGGCCTTGATCAGTCACAATTCTCACGTGTTAACGTTCTCGCACTGACATTTTTCAATGAAACTTTGTTTCAATACTATTGGAATTTTTGAATGCTACATGTATGCTGCTAGTGCTATTCAAAGTAGGGAGGTCATTCGGATGGGAGCTCTGACAGGCATAACCTGCTGGTGGAAAATGATTTGGCACGGAAGGCAGGGCATTGGCCGCTTGTGAACGATGACGCTGCTAGCCACTCCTTCAAAGTTTGTTGCCTGCTGTGGATAGACTAAAATCGCTTCCAGCGAATGACAGAGAGGACCATGGCCGCCCTCCAAGCTGAGCACATCCATCAAACAAATAATGGTTTCTTTTCCAGGACCCCCCATTCTAAGCAAGTTAAGCGCTGGTAAATTTTCCAGTACCTCCAACCAAGAGGGTTCATCAATAACAATGGGAAAGTGAAGGGTTAGAATAACAACATTGGGGAACAAGAGGGGGAGGCCGGAGAATGGAAATAGATCGTCCTCAGCATCGGAAATCTGGAGGCAAACTGTGTCTTCACATATCAGCAGCGCTTCCATCTCTCCATGCATAATCTCCATAGACTGAGCTTGTGAAAGGCAGGGAGGAAGAAGAGGAGGTGTAAACATTGATTTGAAAAGTGAAATGGTGAAGGGCTCTGCTGGCTGAAGTATAACCAAGGTGGAGCTGGGATATTTGAGGTGGAATAACAAATCTCCTGGGTTGTCTACACAAGTAATTTCTCTGAAATTGATCTGGCTCAGGTGGTTCAACAAAATTCCCTGAGAGTGGGCACCGGCTTCATCAGTTGATGACAACGGTCCAGCCATCAAGAGATGGAGCTCCACGAGGCAAGGACAGTCATTTAGGGCTTCAATAAACTCACCCATTGTCCACCGAAGTTCCATATATCGCTGATCAGCCAACAATAGATGTGTGAGTTGAGTAAAGCAAGTTTGAGGCCAGGCATGAACTCCAGAGAAGGAGAGTCTCTTCAGTTCAGGCAGGCAGCGGCCTTGGAATGTTGTATCAGGAATGATGCCTTCCCCTTCTCCAGAAATGTGTAAGTTCGTAAGGATTGGCGCAGGATGAGCAAGGAAAAGGAAATCTTCAGTTGAATGATCCATATGCATGGGGACACCATAGAGGCACAAAGATCTAACACGCCCTATGTGCTGGGACAGCTCCTGGAAGAGGGGGTTGCCCTGAGAGCTCTCATCAGAAAGGTTTAGATGAACATGCAATGGAGTTGCGCGCGATCGTTCGAGAAATATGTTCATCATGTGTGGAGCAGTGTTAGAAGAACAATCTGGGACATATATGTATGCCCATAGCGATGGACAAAGGAGGGCAACACAGTGCCAACGACGGCAGACCAAGGTAACGTCGATCCAACGGTTGATACCATGATCACTGGGGGTATCTTCCATGGGAGCCTGAGGAAACTCGAGGTCATAGACAGTCAGCATTAAGACGTCACGCAAATTCCCAAAGATAAGCCCCAACGCTTCTGGTGGCAGCTTGGCGCTATGATCGCGATCATGGTGATTGGCCAACGTTTGCCAGAGGACTACTGGAGGCATGGTATAGTCTGTAGATCAACGTTGGTTTAACCGTCACCAAAGAAATAAAAATTAGGCTTACATGTGAGAGAATTCTAGAACCAAGAATGAAAGAGGTGTCCAGGAATTCGTACTGATGTTGTGGGGTTGTATGGTTGTATATATGGTGTGTTTGTCCTTGTAGATTTCAGAACTGTGTTCGCGCTTTTGACCCATTCCAACACTTTTGCAAGGGACTCACAGCATTGCAACCCACGATGGTCGATGTGGCCAACATCGTCGGGTCCACATCTCCCCGTCGCAACTGGCCACCGACTCTGATTCCGCCTCTGCTTCCAGATCACGATCTGCAACGATTCATTAGCAAGGCGGGTCCAAGGATGCTCGGCAGCGATGGTGCGTATTGAATTAAGATGTACTCTAACAGGATTTCAGGCACATGGGACAAAAAATAAAACTCCATTGAACAGTTTGTTTAGTACGGCGATGTATCAAATTTTTGTTGGCACAAGTGGCCTTCGATATGCTCTCTGCAAGGCTAGCGGAAATCGCGCAGCATTGTGAGTGGTTTGAATGGCAGATCGTGAGTTGTTTGTATTTCGTACAGGAAAATACTTGTGAGGGAATTGGTTTCGGCACTCATTGAAACTTTTGGCGCGCCTTGACCAGGTCTATGCTCTCAACGAATATAAGGCTATTCCTATTCAGTAAGCCCAAAGCGCTACTCACAAGTCTCATTGCATATAACTCTCCACGACAGCGAACTGGCATTTAGCTTGTTCACACAGGGAATCCCTGAATCACGGGGCGTCTGTGTTCCATATCGAAGTTGGTTATCTCGAAACGCAACTTAAGGTCCGCCGCCTTGTAAAACATTTCCATTGCAGCACTTACCTTTTGTAGAATAGGCGAAGAATTCATCAAGCGCCTCATCGTTTGCAGTCAATACCCGTCTTTCGAGGAATCCAGTTCACTTGGTTGTATTACCATGCCGATTCAACGGACTGCACTACAGAACTCAGTGGGGACCCACAAGGATTCTTCAGGCATGCCATGACACACATTCAGGGGGACACGGAGCGTTCCAAGGCAATGTTAGTGGTTGGCAGTTGGGGCCTTGTGAGGGAGGCTACGGAAAAGGCTTTGTTGGACAATAGATTGAAGTGGCTTGCTTTGCTGCCAATCCCGACCGATTCCAGATATAACTTCGGATCCATGCCTACTTAAGTAGGCGCGTAGCGGCCTGACGGAAGCTGAGTTTCACACATACACCCCTGTCATGAAGCATGATATGTAAGCATCCACGACATGACTTACTTTCAAGCATAACTCAATAGTAACAGGAGTATCCAGGTCCGCCCGTAGGGCAATTATCAAGGAACAAGTATTTGGCCATGGCCATGGTCAAAAAAGCTGAGGTATGGATTTTTCTATTTGTATGTATTGAATTAAGAAGGCTATTACGTGATGTGTCTCTGAGTCACTGCCATTGAATTTGATGTACATTTCATCGGGAGTTTGCGCCAGATAGGACAAAGCGCCCGGTTATGCGACTTGTGATTTGGCTGCGCATACTTCAACTCCTACCTGTGTTTACGCTCCCGCCGGCGGCGAGGGACTCGTAAAAAGTGGAGGGGGTTCGGACAGAGGGGTTTGACAATGGCCATGTTCTCGGTGTCGTGTAATTAATCCAGGACGCTTACGCCGTCTACTATACATGGAGTTTCATTTTGTTCGCCTCTGCGGCTCTTCCACTCTTAATATTGATGATCGTCAAGGCTGTTGTAAGTTATCATTAAGTGGAGCACTTCAATGGACGTGGAACTACTCAGATGAACCTTCCGTGTCCGACGAGTCTCTGTTGGACTGGGTTCACTCGGACCTCTGTGCCAACCCCACAGGACAGGGCCCGGATAATGAACCCTGGGATGGAATCTACCACTGAGACTGATAGCTCAGTGGTAGAGCATTGGTCATGACAGCCGATGACGTCGGTTCGAGACTCAGTTCTACATATTTCCATGTCATTCCAATAGTCTCGAACATCTGCCAAGAATTCCTTCAAATTCTCCATAGACTCTCTCAGCTATTCAAATTGATCCGCAAGCCTTGACTCGAACATAAGGATCTTCCCAATTGGATAATTATCAGCAGCCTCCAGATCTAGAATGGTCTGCTCCATTGTTTCATGAGCTTATGTAAGCTCATGATCAGTGTGTCCGAGTCTGAGGTCCTGACGTTAGCATTTGCTTTCTCCCCAGTGACCAGTGTTTTCCCCTTTCAATGCGCCTATAACGCCGCGTAGAGAGGCCCCTACTTTTTCCTCCGGATCCTACATGATTATTTAGTTATTTCTATACTGCAGGATTTATAGGGTAAATACCAATGAGGAGTAATCAAGCCCTTCAAGTTGAATTGAAGCCAACCCCGCTGCTAGTATACTGTACTATTTCGACCTAGTGTTCACATCACGCATCACAAATTGTTTTGAACTCAACACTTACGGAACTGTCACAGGTCACACCAGCTAGTGAACACCCAGTAAAATGGGTAGTTCTTTTTTGTCACAAGCACATTTTTTAATAAAAAGGACATTTCAGCACATTTGCACCATCCTAGTAGTCCTCCCAATCTTCCTATTTACCCTTTCCAGTGTAAACATCACATGCATGCTTGAATCAATAGCCTTAGCTAAGTATTGGCTCATTCTGTCAAGTCTTCATGAACACTTTTGCAGCTGTCACGCATCACAGGCATCTGTGAACTCCTTGTCCCGTGAACACCATATGTCACACGTCACACCCTGTGAACACTAGGTCGAAATAGTACAGTATACTGGGCGTTCCGAGCATCTAACTTTGTTTTGAACAGAATAATTCCCCCAAGCTTATCATGAACATGTAACCCAGTGGTTTCGATAGGTGCGCACATAGTGTATGATGCAAAACTTGAATGCAGCACCGAATCGGTCCAATCCTTGGGCAGTGATTTCACAATGAGTGGAAAGCTGGCGACAACAGTCCCCACTTTCTGCTCATTTAGCTCCAACACAGCATTTTCAGCCATAAGGCGCCTTTTATGTAAGCACATAAAGCATGAGATTGTTAAATTTTTCAAAAATTCACCCTGCTTGAGCCTTGCGGGACACCAAAGGCGCCTACGGTGCGCCAGGTGTAAGTATAAGCCAAGATTTCAAGACGTGTGCAAACGTCAAAGCCGTAGACGTCGGGCTTCGACCCCTTATACTTTCGTCTTTGCAGTTATTTACGAAATATGTCAGTTTCCGTATCTCATTATATCTTCTATGTTTTTTTCCTGAGACTTTCCTCTGCGGTTTTTTTCTCTTTCTATAGTTTGTGATTTTCCTGTCTTTTTGCTCTGTTTTCTTTTTTTTTGAAGGTTTTCACATTTTCTCCCCGCCAACATCAACACATATTTTGGGCCTTCAATCTCCTGAGCGCGGTGAATGGTTCAATTGACGATGTCACAGGTGTCACGTCCTGCCTTCAGAGTTGCATTCGAAGTTGTAGATTCCTGCGCGCCCCGTCTGTCGCTGTGGTTTAGCCCAGCGCCTGCGAGGGTGTAGTTTCTACTTTGGCGCTTGCACATCCACTCGGCGTCACCAGGCATCACCAGGCATCACCATGATCGATTGATCTCGGGACTGTGTATGTCCCGTTTCAACTAGCTGTGGCTTGGTCATGTCATGTATGTCACCACTTGTTTCTTCTTCGCCTACTGATCCATTAATTCCCTATAGTTTCCTTACCAAGCAGGTTGGCAGGGTTCGAAAGACCTTTTTTCCATGATTCTCGTTAGAATGTAGAAGCACTGTAAAAATTGGAAGCGCAAAACACATATTTACCTATTGATTGAACGACAAAGATGTGGGAATGTTTAGTAGAAAAGAAGGAAGAAAAAAAACATTAAAAAATGAGGACTTGGAAGAAACATACGGAAATATAGGTGAAAACAAGAAAGAAGCAAAATATAGGATAGAAAAAAGATTCAGAAAAAAACATAAGGAGGAAACATAAGAAGATATCAAGGAGGTACAGAAAAAAAAACTATGACGTACATGCGGAATGTACTCAAAAGCAAGTATACAGAGTTGAACCAATGCATCCAAGGCTTTGACGTTTGCACACGTCTTGAAATCTTGGCTTATACACCTGGCGCACCGTAGGTGCCGCCTTTTGACGTATCAGTGGGCCTTGAAGGGCCCTTCTTTTGATAGGGTGAAATGTATGAGTGTTTTTTTCACAATTTATTCTGGTTTCTCGTTATTTTATATGGTTTTGCTTATTTTTATGGTCATAGATAGTGCTTTGCAGTAGAAACATGGTTCAGATCTATGGTTTGACCGAACATGGTTTTGATCCCACAGTTTTGGTTTTGATCCCATGGTTTTGGTTTTGATCAAAGGTCATGTGACTGACTTTCTTCATCTATGGACAAAGGACCCAGGTTTCGATTGAAAGTACAAAGTTTTGGTTTTACTATTACTTGGAAACTGTGACGTGACCAATTCCGAGCATGATCCCAATTGGGTGAGGTGACGATCACGATGTCACAAGTCACTACCACTCTCTCCGCTCTCTTCTCACATCCCCACGAAACGCAACAGGCGCCCACCACGACCGTTGACGACTGCCCACGAATGTCCACGGGCGCCCAGCACCACCACCGACAGACGGAGACGATGGCCCACCACAACATTTGGCGATTGGCCATGGGGACCAGCTACCATGGTTGACAAGCATCCACAAGGGCCCCCCCCACCAGTAACGGATGGCCACGCAGTCCCAGCACTATGGTCGACTGACGGTGAGTGCCCACTTTCATCACAGGATCGACACATGGCTACGACCGCCCACAGCCACGATCCACCTGACACGACCACCGGCGATTGGCCACGAAGCCCACCATCATGATCGAGAAACGGCGACGAGCGCCCACGAACGTCCACTGGCACCCGGCACCGCCACCGACCAACGGAGACGAGCACCCACCAGCGTCCACGTACTCCCAGCACCACCACTGGCGGATGGCGATGGCGGCCCACCAGGGCCTCTGACGATTAGCCATGGGGGCCCACCACCACGGTTGACAAGCACCCACGAACGGCCATGGAAGCCCACCCCCACCATTGACGAATGGCCGCGGGGTCCCAGCACCACGGCCGACGGACGGCGACGAACGCCCACTAACATCCACGGGGCCCACCACCAGGATAAACCAGTGGCTACGGCCGCCCACAGCCACGGTCGACGGATAGCTATGGCCGCCCGCAGCCACGATCGACGAACGGCCACAGGGGCTAATCACCACCTTCGGCACGCGGCCACGGGTGTATCAGTGTGGGACTCAGTATCGGAGAAAGGGAATGCAGGCTGGACAGGGCGGTGTGGGGAGCACCAGCTTTTGATTAGCAAGGGCTCGCTGGAGGGGAGAGGTGGTGTCCCTACCTTGCCTCTTCCTTCCCACTTCTACATAACCTTCCCATATAACTGTTTTTCGTAGATAAGGAACATATATTATACTGCCATTTACCCGAATACAGAAGGACTTGCGATACTGTTACTAGTGGCTTCCCTTTCCCATATATCTTACCACCCCCTCTTTCTATTGCCCCACCCAGTTCTGCCTGCTTCTGTGGGCCAGTACAGTATACCCATTCCTAAGTTTGTTGACCTCTGCAGCGATCCAAGGAAACAGACTATGAAGATAGCCAAAACCAAATCTCGATTCTAAAATCTGTGATCTAGACCATGACTTAGGTAATCAATTCCCTGCAAGCGATCACGCGATCACGAGCTCGACTGGTCGAGCTCGTGACTGCTCATGATCAAAACCATGGCCATACGGTGAAAACCAAGTTCCATGACCAATAATATTTTGTGATAAATAATGTCATAGAAATGGGCCATGCAGAGATCCAGTGCGATCCATCCCTGGATTTGGGTTTCAGCGTGGGTTCGCAGTGCGCACTTCTAGCGCCTTGAAGGCCTATTTCACACCCAAACAATGGGCTTTCGGGGCTTCCAGCCACTTACAGTGATTTGCATATTGTTTTGCACGACCAATTTTCGTGAGAACTATTTGCTTGTGTTGCGACGTGACATTTTTGGTCCCCAAAAGGTCCAGTGCCTGGAATCTGGCATTCCTCGAAGAATCTGAACCTACGTCGCAACACAACCAAATAGCGCTCACGAAAATTGGTCATGCAAGACAATATGCAAATCACTGTAACCGTCAGGCCTGTGGCCAACATGCCGTACGCGTGGTACCTTTGTTTGTTGCATGCGGATCCAGATGCATATATTTACGGACCCACAAGATCTAGATCGGCGCCGGCTCATACCATTACATAAATGATATATCCTAGAATTTCGACTTTCGAACCTACCAACACCGTACTAGGTTTCGCATATATGGTCTGACGTCCAAAGCTCTCCTCAGTTTGCCACCAATTCATTCAGGTTAAATCAAGTGTTCGTGATCGGAAGCCACCCAGAATGTCGGGTGCTGAGCCCTTCAGAAGAAATTCAGCGGTCATATCCTCGTGTCCTTGGCAAGTAGACGACATCGTCCTCTCCTCAGATTTCCGGTCATTGTTGTCTGCGGACCATCCAAATAGAGTATCTAACCATCATCACTCAAGTTCTCAGACATGCATTGCTAATACGTCGGGTCGGCGTGTCAAGGCGTCAGGTTTTTCGCCTAATCTCCCCGGTCGGTAATGGATATGAAAATCGAATTCGGATAGGTATTCGGACCACCTTGCTTGTCGACGGCTTAGTAGCTTAGTGGTTGTGAAGTATTGAAGGTTATTGTGGTCGGAGTATACTTGAACGGGGT
>KN838816.1:5433-52132 GCA_000827195.1 Laccaria amethystina LaAM-08-1
CACAACTCCCCCTCCCTTAGATAGATAAAATACTTTTTGTATTTAGAATTACATAAATGAAATGTATGCATAGTATTAGTAAAGTCACCTGATCTCTTAATGTAACATTCAAGATCACATGACTCACAGAAATAGCTGTATCTATAAAATTATAAATAAATCTGCTGGAATGGCCCTGGGAATCTGCTGGAATAGCCCTTGGAATCTGCTGGAATGTTGGAATCTGCCGGAATGGCCCTTGGAATCTGCTGGAATGTTGGAATCTGCCGGAATGGCCCTTGGAATCTGCCGGAATGTGGGAATCTGCCGGAATAGCCCTCGGAATCTGCCGGAATGGCCCTCGGAATCTGCCAGAATGTGGGAATCTGCTGGAATAGCCCTCGGAATCTGCCGGAATGGCCCTCGGAATCTGCCGGAATGACATATTCCGGCAGATTCCGGCGGACTCCAACATATTCCACTCAGATTCCCTTGGAATCCATCGGAATGACATATTCCGGCGGATTCCAGCGGACTGCTCAGAGTCCGGTGGATTCCGCCGGAACCCATGGGGGAGGGTAAAGTACTGTGCCATGGCCTGGCTCAGCTTGCCCATGGCCCAGCTCAGGTGCCAGGGCCGATGATTTTGCCCGTGAGCCACCCCAAGCCAGCCAAGCCAACAGAAAATTTCTAAAGTGGGTTGGCCATATTTCCTGCTGGAACTACCTGGTGTCCCACCCTCCTATTTACACTTCTAAACTGACAACAAGATATATGTACAATAAGTATGAAAAAAAACACTCTGCACCGTCTGCAGGAGATTAAATCATTAATGCCACATTATTTGGCTGTATTTACTGATGGAAAGTTCAACCAAAAAATGCTGCTGGAAATCATTGCCTGGCTCCTGGTGGCCAGGCATGGTAATGTAAGGTCAAATAAATGTTTGGGATATATATACTAGTGCACATTACAGTGTCTTGCATATTGTTTTGCACAAGAAAATTCACAGCATAATGTTTGATGTGACCACCTGCCAATCAAATTTAGCCGAATAAGGTCCACCACTGGTCCACCGTCAAACAAGGGCACTCAAGGGCCCTATGGATGTGTGGGAATGTGACTGTCTGTCACATCAAACGCTGCACTATGAATTTCATTGTGCAAAACAATATGCAAGACACTGTAATTGTTTTGTGATATTTTTAGAGGCCCACCCCTTGCAGATTTTTCTGGAGGTACAGTTGACATGCTCATAATGCATAACACTGGTCCCCAACTCTTTCTATGCATTGTGACATTGTATGCAAGACTAAATGTGTCACAAGGTGTGACTATTCATGACCTCTGCTAAAAATGTCACACTTCAAAAATCATTATGTAGAACTAGGAATTACAGTGTATTTATATGGTATCAACATCCATAGGAGGGAGGTTACCACTGAAAAAGGAGTTGAGAGAAGTTTGTTGGACTGAATTTGCTTGAACAACACAAAGATGAGCCCTCAGTTTGTGCAATTGTTGTTGCAAAAGCAGTGTTGACACGCCATGAGCATCAGAGTGGCTGACACAGAGCTTCTCCAAATGCTCACTTTTTTGGGGCTCAATGCATGCAAGGTGCATAGGGCCTGTGCCCATTTCGAGGTTTCCACTTCTTCTTTTGAGCAACTGGCATGGAAAAGTGTTGGCAAGTCTGGATACTATGCTCAGGGGGTGGATTTGTCACACACAAAACATATTAGGGTAGATTTCAGCCCCAAAGGATTCAGGTACTGAGAGGTGAACAAGTAAATACCTGGTGAACCCACATATTTGGTAATGCATAACCCAAAATCCATTATGCATTATCCAATCCAGCATCTCATGCATAAATCCCAGGGTACTGAGTTGGTCCCCAGAAAATCTTATGCATTATGAAAATGTTGACTGTATTCTGTTGGCTCTGGCCAGTCCAAGCCAGCTCTAGGCTAAGGCTGATTTACCATCTGTGCATACTATATATGATACAGTATGGGAACTATAGCAATCAGCCACAGATTGCATCTGGCTCTTTCTATCTTCCTCTGTTTCTTTTGGTAGCTTTTGGTAGTGCTTGAAAGTAGTGTTCACAGGTTCAGTCCTATGCACCAAAAGATACTGTGGGACCGAACTGAACTGGACTGCAGTCTGGTCTTTTTTTTTGGTTGTGGTTGCCCAAATTTGGGGTTATTCTGGTCGCTGGTTGCCTCATTTCAAAAATCTTTCAAAACCGTTCAAAAACCAGTTGAAATCAGTTGCAACTGGTTAAACGGTCACATGTGTTACATACCCTTGTTACCATGTTTATTACTTTTAATTTGATCCCTGGCTCATCAAAAACGGTTAAGAATTGAGAAAGATATGATCAAATTCATTTTGGTACAAATATTCTTTTTGTGCAACTTGTACCAGAATGACTTTAATTCTAACTCACTCAAATTTTCATCATTTTGCTTCATTCCATTTTTGGATATGGAAATTTTAAGTAGGTAAATATGCTTTCTATCTATTACAGCTGAACGCAGAATGATAGGCCACCCCAGATCGACACATGCACAGGGTGGACTCTCAAAACTTCTAAGTGACATGATCAGATCAACATAGATGTACAGTGTGGAAATGAAATTTAAATCTCTGAATTGATGTCACTATCACATCCCATCAGATCCTCAATTCGGAAACTGAAATTTTCATTTCCACACTGTATGTGTGTGTTGATCTGGTGGCCTATTGTTCTGCATTCAGCTGTAATGTAGGGTATGCATCAATGATTTACAGTTGTCACATTACATTTTGCCTGAGTCTTTAGGAGATATAGTTCCATTTCAGTCATCGGTATGTCAAATCTTCATTAAATCTCTTGAAAATTGGTTGAACGACAGGTATCTATGGTCCATACCACATTATATAACCTACATAATTTTTAGAGTAATTATAGTTGGAATACAAATGGTTTATATTGATACAATGAATTTTACAGAAAAAAACTGGTTTGAATCAGTTTTTTTTCAGTTCCATGGACTGCAAAAGACCGGTCCTAGGTGGTCTGGTTCAGTCCCTGCAATATTTGGGTCGGTCCTAGACTGGTTGTGGTCTACAGCTGCCCGTTTTGGGGGCAAAAAACCGGACTGAACTGAACCTGCGAACACTACTTGAAAGCCTGGTCCAGTCCAGTTTTTTGGCCCAAAACAAAAACAAAAAGACCAAGACCAAGACCGGTCCACACATTTCCTAAAATGTCAAAAAACCAGACCAGGACCGGAAAAGACCAAGACTACAGTCTTTTGCAGTCTTGGACTGGTCTTGGTCCAAACTGGTTACAGCTAGTTCAAGACTGGTCTTTCAACCATATATACAATAAATTTTGCAATTGTGAGCCATTAAAATTATTTCCATGCCTCTTACCTTTCAAACAAGTGCAAAAACATTAAATTATGTTGAGAATTGATGCATATACAAAAATACTCAAGTACATCTACCATTTTCACAAAATATTTTATGGTTTTGTACATATCTTTCTCAGTTTTTGGTGTAAAAATATGATCTTAGGTGCATTCTGAAGGTTTATTATGTAGGTAAAAAAGACCGGTCCATGTTAACCAGTCTTTCTGTGGTCTTGTAATCTCAAAGATGAAAGACTGAGACTGCAGGTCCAGTCTTTTGCAGTCTTGCTCTGGTCCAGTTACAGCCTTTTTTCAGTCTTGGGACTGGACTTCTGAGCACTAGCTTTTGAGCACATGAGCAGGGGGCTCCTTTAACTTTGGACCTGAATAAGTAAAGTATTCAACACCCACACCATCATGATTGTGCTCCAAAATGAGGTGTATGCTGAGATCTTAGTGATGCCCTATATATTCATGCCAGATTCCAGTCATTACTGTGGATTTCAGAGGAATCAAATTTGGCTGAGACATCCAGCCAAAAGTACTATTCCAGGGGTTACAAATTCTGGTGGAATAAATTCATTCTGGAATTGACACCAGAACATTCCCTGAAATCCAATCCCCAGAGTATTTATTAATTAGATTTATATAGATTTATATTCATTATCATAGATGCAAGTAATATGCACAGCCTCATCAATGTTGGCAAACACTGACACTTGATTCAGATGATGTCAACAAGTCACAACCCTCTTTCTCACCCACTACCATCATCCATGACACCCACCCTGTGCCACCCATCACAGCAATGCCACATCACCAGCTGCAGCAAGTGCCCCAGGTGGCAACCAAATGAAAAATGATGACCAATACATTGTTTGTCATCTTCATCTGTGCCACCCCAGGTGTGTACCCTCCCCTTACACCAAAAATTAAAATACATATAGAAAATTTCAGTCTTGTTGTCTGTTAATAAAAACTATTTGATAATTCCTTATAATTCAATGCCTTGGTTCACTCAGAATTTCAGATTATTCAATTAACTTCTCACTGAGAAATTCCAGGTGTAAAACTGTGTGGTAAGTAGTTTTCAGCTAAATCAGGGATTCTGAGCTTGCTGTTTCTCAACTAAATGTTACTAAATTACCATGAAAGTTTACCAGCCTGTAGATACTATGTACAACTCTTTGTTTTTTTAAAGAAATATGTGTTTTTGGGTGAGCTATTCATCTTACAAAGTGTAACACTCAGTCACCTTAAACAAGGGATGATTGGGCAGTTAAGCAGAGCATTTGACAAATTCCTTGATGAATGAATCATTTTTGTACTTTTTATGTTATTATGTCAGATCTATGGGACAATTTTTATTGTGACAGTATGTTTGCCCATTGTTCAAGGGGGCTGACAGAATAAAAACAATTAATGTGCTTATTGTCTAAATGTGTCCAACACAAGGGGAAAATGGCTTTTGTCTTCAGGTAAAGAGGTGGTAAATAGTAAATAACTATGTTAAATATTTGCTTCCACATTCATATCAAAAATGATCAGTTAAATATAATAAAAAGTTTCTTGCTTGTGATCTTTGTGGCAATGAGTGATAAAAATAAAATGTTGTTGCTGGAGTATGAAGATAAAGATCAACCCTGATTTGCTGCAGCAACAATGATGAGGCAATGATTTAATGTCATTGACAGCTCATTCTGACATGAGGCAACAGAAACCAAAGGGGACATACAAATGTAAAGAAATTGTTGTTACTATTTTTATAGTGAGTCTTAAGGTATATCCACAGGCCAAAATGCTGTTAAGGATTAAAATTTGTAAATGGAACAGATTTCAGGAACACTTCAGTTTGTCTCTTTGGCACCAGGCAAAACTTTTATTTTTAGCAAAGCTTCGCCTAGGGAACATAATTGTTGCACAAGGGGCAAATGCCTTTCATCACCAGGTAAAGAGGTGGTAAACAGTAAATAACTATGATAAATATTTGATTCCACATGTTTATCAAAAATAATCAGTTAAATAGAATAAAAAGTTTCTTGCTTGTGTGGCAATGAGTAATAAAGAGAAAATGTTGTCAGAGTACAATGTTTTTAAGGTGAGTGGTGGTGCAACATTTGATGGTGCATGACTGTACCTAGAAATACAATCCTTATCAAATTTTCAATGTTAATTGTCTATGTCTTGACTCTGTAGAAAATCAATGGCTAGCATCCCAGGGTGACCAGGTACCTAATTATGTACAGTAACTGATCACTTTTGCTGCAAACGTGGAATAAAAGGTTTAACATAGTAATTTACTGTTCACCACATCTCTATTTGGCAACGAAACCCATTTTTCCCCCTGTGAAAAATTTGTCAAATACATTCTTTTTATGGGTTTCTTCAGAGAAAAGAAAAGGAAAAAACTAACATGTCTGCATCAACAGATTCTTCGCTTTATCTCGCTACTCGTTCTCCGCCCGAGCGTCAAAGTCCCGCCTCGCGTCGATGACACGTTGAAACAACGTTCCCGGTGATGATAGGTAGACCTGTGACAGGTCCTATCATGTGCGTAAACTCACGATTCTAGGACCTGTAAAGCGGGTATTGCCGGCTCGTGTCGCGCGCTATGATCGAAAGTGGGGCCTTGGAAATCACCGAAGTTCCGTAAATAGTAGAAGACCTCAAATAGGAAGGTGTATTTTGGCAGGGACCTCAACAATGTCGACAACACATATTTAAATCTATGAGCAAAGTCATGAGATCCGTTGTGCATACATAGGGCAGTTTGTCGTTTACTTGTCGCTGACACTTATGTCTAGACTTACAAGCGAAATGGTGACAGAACAACAAATTTAGAGCGTGTGTGTTGAAGTCTGGCGCGATCCATGTGCAAGATGGGGGCGCATCCAGAATACCGAAACTCTCATGAGTTCTGGGGAGGTAATGAGGTATCATTAACTTTTTTATTGAGAACCCTCTGTCGCCATCCTCTGACCCGCAGAATCCTGCATAACTTGTCCGTCTCCAAGTACTTGCAAAAGCCGATAGGAGTCTGTCGAAGAAACTCGGACTTCACATTAGAGAGCACTTCGTCGTAGTACACAAAGCTGGTGGTAGACCACGCGTCTACGTTATAGGTCAGCTCTGAATCTGGACCGAAATTTAAGTGCGCGTACCCCACGATGATAGCAACAAATCTGTCCAGTCTTACAATCCTTATCAAACTCGCATTGTGGGTAATTCCACGCTGCAGTAGACGATACGAAAAGGACAAAAAGAATGACCAACGTAGTCCATGATATAGGAGAAGCAACTTACATGTCCGGAAAACGTGAAGAGTAAAAGTTCTCGATGGCTCCTCTACCAAAGTACACCTTCCTATTTGAGGTCTTTACTATTTACGGTACTTCGGTGATGTCCGTCTAGATGATAGGTGGGTCTTTGTCTCTCCCGTCTTCCCTGACGCGCAACCGCCGAGTAACGTGACTCGCAATATAAATGAATAACACGCGACCAAACAACCCACCTTCACCACTTCTTCTTTCCTCACTTGACTTGACTTGATTTGCCACCCCCAACTTGAAGCACGATGGTCAAACGCGCGAAATCGCCCGACGCAACCGACGACGCCCGATACATGACGGTGTACCAGCCCTACCCGATGAACGCGAACTGGGAACTCCCAAGCGACGTGATCGCCTTTGCCTTTTGGATCGCTGGGTGTATTGGTATGGAGCCGCTTTTGGGAGTACATTACAAGCCCAAGGCGAGTCGCACCTTCTCTTGTTTGCTTACTGGAGTGGAAGAGAGGTTAATGCATCCATGATAGGCACGTGGGATGGTGCTATTAGAGATCGACAAAGCCTACCCGGAGCATGAACGCCTTCTCGGAGAACATCGCTGGACAGAGTTTTTGAAGAACCCAAGGGCGGATGAGAAGGAGCGAATTTCGCAAATCTTTTATTGTTTGTATGATACGGGGCGAGCGGCACAGAAAGACGGTACGTTTCTCTCTTCCCGCTGTTGTCTCTTTGCTACGAAGAGACTTACGGACGTGATACGGAAAGGATGGAAGCGCATACACGTAGAAAGCCACTGGTTCAAAGACTGGAGTCCAAATAATGGGTATGTTCCTTTCCCTCCCTCCCTCCGTTACTACCCTAACATACACTCTCACCTAGTGTAATCCACAAACCCTACCCAACTACCCACTGGTGCCCCGTCCCGCCCGAAGACAAGACCAACAAGCCCCTCTGTAGACCTCTCCCCGTCAAAGTCAAACCTCCCCCACCTAAAGCACCCGCTCCCGTCGTCGGGTCGTCTACGTGGGTTGACACGAGGAATGGGCCGTCGGCTAATACGCCCAAGGCACTTACGGGTGCGTGGGCGAAGAAGCAGGCGAATGTGAATGCGGGTGTGAAGACGCCGCCTGCATTGGGATGTGAGTTTTTTTCTTTCGCATTTTGCGTTTTAAGGAAATGTGACGGAGGACTGATGGTGTTACGTAGGGGATAAACCAATCATGACGAACACTAATAGTAAGCCAACGACGCCCAGCGCGATGTCTCCCATTACGACCAGCGGCGGTGGGGGCAAGAATGCGAATGTGTGGGGACCTCCGCTTCCAGGTGGTAAACCCAACACCTCCCCTAGTGTCGCTCGACCACCCAACTCGCCTTGGGGTCCTGTAGCACCTAGGTCTGGTAACGTTTGTGAGTTTTTCGTCTCGTTTTCTCGAGCTTGATGGGACTTACATATTGTAAACTTTCGAAGGGGTCAAACAGGATGCTAACAAGCCCACCTCGACTGCTGTACCCAACACTCCCACCAACGCCACTTCTAGCCCCGACGAATCTGGATGGCCCTCCGAACCCGCAACTACTTCTACCTCTACTCCAACCGACACCAAAGCCACCGCCAACCCCATTGAGCGCCTCAAAGAAGGCGAAGTCATGATCTCCCTCTCCCCAAGCCAAGAAAAGGACCTGTACGGTCTAGGCTCGGACGAGGACGAGGACGATCTTGCGGAGATGAACCCCGATGAGATGGAGTTGGCGTACGTCGCGCCGTGGGAGAAGACTGCCATCGCTGCTTCATCCGCTGGGGACTTGTGGGGCGGGTATGCGGGTTCCAGTGGTGGAGAAGGGGGACAGGGACAAGAGGTAGGAAGGAAGGGAGCGAATTTATGGAGCGACGAACCACCCCCCGACCCTACCGCTGGCCAACTGATGTGTCCCATTCATGGGAAGCTGTGTAAGAAGGGGATATGTTCTGAGATGTCGAAACTTGTGAGGGAGGAGGAGAGGAAGAAGAGGGAGGCTGAGAGGGCGGGGAAGAAAGGTGAATTTTGTTCAACTTCTTTTTCATTCCCACTTTCCTTTTGTTGTTTGGCTTTTCTTTTCGTTTTCCTCTTTCGGTTTCGATTTGTCTTTTTCAACTTTGATTTCGCGCTCTTCTTCGTTACAGGTTTAGCTTTTCGTGGCTTGGTTTTTTCGTGGCTTTCTTTCCTCTTCGTGGTTTGACTTTTCGCGTCTTTGCTTCTCGCGGCTTTGCTTCCCGCGTTTTGGTCTCTTCATCTTTTTGTTTTCCCGTCTTCGCTTGTCATGGTTCTGTTTCCATTTCCGCTTCTGTTTTCGCGGCTTTGCTACCTGCCTTTCGCTTCTCGCATTTCGTTTCGCGTGGAAGCTGACCCTTTTTCATTTCGTAGGCAAGGGCAGAAAAGGCGGCCGCAACGCCAGTGGCGACAACAACGACAATCCTAGCGGTGGGTGGAGATCCAACAATAGTAACAGCAGCACCACCAACGCATGGGGTGACACCACCTCCAACAACGGAGGCGGAGATAATGGAAGCAGCAATGGGGGCGGAAGCGTAGCTGACGACGACGTGGACGAAGACGGGTTCTCGGCCGTTCCGCGTGGGAAGCGAGGTGTGAGGGCAAGAGGAGGGAGAGGGGGGAGGGGGAAGGTTGTAGTTAGTGCGGGTGAACGTGGTGGGAACGGGGGCACAGGAGAGAAGAGCATGCTTGGGAAGATGAGGGGATTCGATGATGATAAGGAGAGCGTTGTGGGCAGTGAGAATGGGTGGGCTAAGGACTGGGCGGAGTGAGGTGGGAATTGACCTGGAAGACCATCGCCTGTCGAACTCAACTTCGGCATCAACATCGTCAACACACCGACATGTCGACATCAACGATGACTTCTCTTGGACCTGGTCTTCTCCCTTCTGAGATCATCTTTCCCGCTTCTCTCCTGTCCCGCTTTTCTCCCTGCCTATCCCCTCTCCCTCTTTGCTTCTCTCCTTTCTCTTGCCGATTCGATCCTCTCCCCTGTTTACCTACTCCTTGTCTCCTCTCACCCTATCCTCCCAACCAACCAACCAATCAATTTACAGATGGACTACCAACCCTTGCCTCCAACCTACCTACCTTTCTTTACCAAGTTTCCTGACTGTACTATACCTCTATACTAGCAACCTTGCATTCCCCCTTCCCTCCCCTCTCATTGTACTTGTATTCCCGCTTCAGACTCCTATGTATCATTCTAGTACGTATACTTTGAACCACCCTTTGTACATACCCTGGACCACATGAATGATGTGATTATGAAAAGAAAATTTGTACATATATCTTGGAATTTGATAGCTTGAAAGGAAAGAAAAAGCGATGGAAACTCAGGGAAAGTGTGAACATTATTATTTGGACTCGAAAAGCAAAACTATCGTATCAACGTATGGACACACCCGGAATTGAACCGGGGACCGCCCGCAGAATAGACTCCACTTTCAAGACAGCTAGTGCTAAGCGGGCGTGATAACCAACTACACCATGTGCCCTTGTAGGTTTGGTGGATTCCCTTAATGTTTGAAGATCACAATGGTCCTCCTTATCTTAGCTCCTTCACAGAATAAGTTTTGTCTGTCCGGGGCCTGCTTTAGAAAACAAGAATGTATCCCATTCATATCGAGAGCTAGAAAAAACTAAATGTACAAAGTCTTTCAAATGTTAGGTAGGTAACCATTCAGTCGGAGTACACAATCTTCGCAGCACTTCGTTTCTCCACACCCTTAAAATCCATTGTTAGGCTCGACAGCCAAAGAAAGGAAGGAAACGAAACTTACATTCTCTTTCCACGCGAGCTGCGCTTTCAACTCCGTACCACCGAACAGCATGATCAACTCATAGTCCACCTTGTAATAGGTTGACGTGCTGGCGTTCACCGACTTGGGAGAAGGCTTCAGATGTGAGAGGTCTACCTCGATCGTACACAATTGGGAATAGAGGGCTACATGTCCCTGGGTCAGCCGAAGGAGGGGCGGACAGCGGACAGCCACGTACATGTATTTACATCCATAAAGGCCGCATCGGAGACGGTTCCTTTGTATCCCCAAACTGCCGTCGAAGCAGTTGACAACCCACTCAAGTTGTCAAACTCCCAGTAATGGGCTCGTCTAAACTCTTTCGTTTCGGATACTTGAGTGTTCTACGGAAAGCGGCGTAAGAAAGTCGGAGGAAGGACTAGCAGGTTCATGACGTACAGTTGGCAATAAAACCCAGAAGATACCGCCCAAACGCCTAATACCGGAAATAGAAGTTAAAACCAAGTGAGAGCGTTTCGAATGCTCGGAATTCGAAGCATCATAGTTAATTCCACCACGGCTGCCATATGTGATCTTTGATACTCGAGTCTTGACGTGGTGGTCGATGTAGTAGGAGAGCGCACCGTCAGCTACGGCTTTGTTACTAAATCTCCTTCAGCTGTGATAAAGTACCTCTTAATGGAAATGACATACACGTGGTTATCGGGCCGAATGATTGTGAAGCCGTCAGGCTTCAAACGGTCCGAAACTTTGTTGTACAGCCAGTCGCTTGCGGCAAAGCCTCCGACCAAAATTACATTCTAATTGACAGTGATATTAGAGAAATTTCCTAAGGGAGGTGCATTTTGCTCACTGAGAACTTCTTGTGACCTGTCCTACGCTGCTCACGAACAGACTCGACGATACATTTGATAGAAGGTTCAAAGAACTCCGCCACCTCGGCCCTAAACAATTTGTGAGCAAAATTCAAGTTCTAAAGGATTCCCAACACACCCTGTCAACTTCAGCTGGCCGTAGCGGATGTTACAGTCAGGTTCGTTGTCGCGGGTGCCACCGAACTTGATGAACTGGGGCTCCTCTGAATTTCGGAAGCGCAACTTGGTCGTCTTGTCGAAACAGCGAACAATGTGGTCAAGATCGTCCAAAAAGGCCGATTCAGAGAGGAGCTCTAAGTTAACCCGTAAATTATCGACGCTGACGACCTAAAACGCATGACATACTCTCTAAGAAGAGGCGGGCATGGATGCTGACGAAAATAGAGCCATGGAAATGACCTTACGAAAATGGTCAAATAAATCATCAGCGATAAGGCAGCACTACCCACATTGAGGTGCTGCAATCTCATCAAAGGAGGTAGATACGTTTGGGTTGCGAGCATACGCGCTGATATCGATGGTTCCTCCTCCTGCATCCACGATTACGACTCCATCACCTTCCTGATAAGCGCTCAGCGCCAGTGCGATGAAAACAAAAGGTGATGTTCTTACCTTGAGAGCGCTCGAAGGAAGTCCATTGCGTATAGAAAAGTGAAGACTGGCTTCTCCCTCCGTCACAAATGCAATTCGATCATAGCCACCCTGATTGTCAGGGATAAGGCCTGCTAACACCGCCGCCTTGCGCATTTGCGTTTGCTGCGCACCTTCCCATCCGTTCGGGTGAGATAACACAAATTCGATATCCTTCTCGACCGATAGCCACAAATCGACGCCATTAGCATGTGTCTCTTCAATGTACGTCCGTGCGCACTTGAAAAGATAGCGTAGGAAATCGGCAAGGACGTCGAGGACGCTTTTACCGGGAGGGAGGGGAGGAAGTTGGCCAGTAATCTCTTGGGTTGCGTTGCTTCTGGGACGGAGATGTAGCTTGAACCTGTGGGCGGTTTAGTCGAAAAGGAGCAGACTCGAGGTGTTGAATCAAACCATTCGGCTTTTATCCAATCTTCATCCTCTGCAGTCTCGTAAATCCCCTCCTGCATGGCCTCAGCGCCCATAGCCCTAGCCCTCCCGTTCGTGTCATAGTAAATGATGGTCGGTATCTTCGATGATCCACTAACTTGATCCTGCGCCGGGAATCTAGCAAAAGGAGATGGGAAGTTAGACGATATCAAACATCCAAAAGTTCAAAACTATTACAACGCACTTTGTTACACCTTTGATCTCTGGTACTTGTCCAGGATCCAGAATACTGTACAGCGCCAATTAGAGCTGTAAGATGAGCCAGATGTCTGGCACACCTGTAAGATATGCCGCTGTACGTTGTACCAACGTCAAACGCTATACTAAGCTTCCGGCGAGTTCCAGCATAGGGGGCACGCGTAGTAGACATGTAGGGCACAAGGAAAAGAGAGTCAGCGTGCTGTGCAACACGTTCCCAGCCCTTTTGTGCCCGGCGCTTATAGTCACGTGCAGACCATCAAAAGCACTGCAATCTATAGTCGTTCCTGAATTCGGCAGTCATTGAGGTGATCCTGTCGTGAGGTAATTGGAATAAGTAGGATGAAGGCTGTGAAAAAACCATTTCGAGTGTATACATGCCAAGGCCACGTTGCAGCGGGTAACTTTGTGCCAGATGTTAACCAGACGATTGATCGAACACAAATGTTCCCTTCGCTGCAAATTGAATGCCCTGTGAAAAGCCATTACAGCTGAAAGCAAAACGATAGGCAACCACAGATCGACACATGCACATGGCGGACTCTCAAAAAAAATCTAAGCGACGTGATGGCCGAGCTCTCACAGCGTGGATATCCTGAATGACATCAAACCGGAGATTAAAATCTCATCATACCTGTGCATCTGTCGATCTGGGCTGGCATAAGTATTGTTTTGCTTTCAGCTGTAAAATCGAGACTGAAATTTTGATTCAGCAATGTTCTCAGAATCTTTGGCCAAGTCAGCCGAAATACTAGGAGAGGAACTGTAATAGTACGCTAAATAGGATGAGACTGATTAGAGCCAGAAGTTTAATGAAGTGCATGTGAGCTTTGAAGGATTTTAAAGAATGATGGTAGCAAGATGATAGAGCTATGGGATCGGATTTATTGAATAAGGGACTGGACATCGATTTACGAGCCCGGAGTCTGGATTAGCACTCAATTAGTGCTTTAAATCATACAGGCAGGTATTTTTGTTGTACAAAAAGTGCTGCAGCGCTGGAAAGATCCCTCCAGAAGAGTTGGATTGCCTTGCAGAAAAATCTGGATACCTTTTCCTATATAATTGTAAATTTCTGGTTCACTACTAGCAGCTCTGAACCTTCAGGCAAGGTTTAATGTGGATTTGTCCTGTGCCTCCCATAATTTTGCATTAAATTCTAATCAACCTCAAGAAAGATATCCTTGAATGTCCAATATTTATATTGTTGAACAATGTTCAATGAATGAAGTACATGAGGACCCCCAAAAGTCATGCAAAATGATAGATACTAAAATGGCCAATTTCCAGATTCATGCCCATACCAATTCTACTCTGTTCTGAACAATCTTTTTCAAAGAACAGCCATTAGGCCAGTGCCATTTGTACATAGGTTTATGAACCTGTGTGGGTTGGCATCATGGGTGGCAGTGGATGCAGGTGCAGGTTGGGCATTTGTAACCCCAGCCCAACCCATACTCATGACATGGGTTCCCAGGTTTTTCTGGTTAGTGTGATTGAGTCACACATGGTTGTTTACAACCACATCAAATGCAAGAATTGCCATTCCCCCAACTTTCTGATCCTCACAAGGCTGCACAGCAGTGTTGATTGACACTTCCACTTCCCTTGCAAGGTTCATAGGTCATTTCAGGAGGCATAACCCCACACAGGTTGGGGCACCCTGGGTTTTTGTAAGCCCTCTACCCATACCCACGAAAACCTGCACCTGTGGACATGGGTATGGCCCACATGTTTTGACAGGTACAGGTGTGGGTTACTCTGGAAAACCCCAGGGTAGCCCATGACATTCCTCATTCCTAGCCATTTGGACAGGTATTGGACCTTGTGAGTGAAATAGCCAGTTCCAAAGTCTGGATAGGCCTTCATGACTAGAGGTGAGGCCAAATCTCAAATGGACAAGTATTGAGACATTGGCTAGGGGTAAAGTCATGAAGATTTATGCTGGTGTGTCCTGGGTTTAAACCATAATGAATGCTCCTTTTTGGAAAATGTTGTAGCACTGTCATTTTGTAAAATCATTTACACATACAGATTACAAAGTTATTCATGATAAAAATTTCAAATGGAAATGGGTTTTATTTGAAAGTCTACCTGTTTATTGGCTGATAGGGTCATGTAAACTACTTGTCACTGGATGCAAGTCACATTAACTTGAACAAAAATATTGTAAAGAAATTGTAAAGAAACTTCAAGTAATTTTACAGTAACAATGTCTGAAAAATTGTAATTTTTCCTCAGATTATACTATTATTTGTCAAAGAAAAGTCAGAATAATTTTACATTTTTTCAAACATTGTTACAGTGTTCTGGCACATCCTTTGCACACTATCACTCCTTCGGACACTCAACTCTAGCTCATGCAGATCAATGTCACTCATTGTCAAACTTGGCATATGTCTGTAGATAGGTATATGTATTTAAAAGATTGGATTACAGCCGTTTGCAAAAAGGTTGGCACAACCAGATTCGGAAATAAAAGAAACACACCAGAACCCAATCTTACGGTTTATCATGTGTAGGCCATCCTTCAACGATTAGGCCATTATTTATGATTAGAAATGGTCAATAAATTTGAATACACCCTTTCTTTGCCCTTCCTACAACTTTCAAATAGGTTTGAGCTTCAGAATACATTGAGAATGACCTCTAGCTATGGTGAACCCTAGGTTCAGTCTGGAAAACCACCACCACATGGCTGATGAACTTCCAGATGTCTTCAGGTGTGATTTTAACAACAAGATTCTACCGAAGCTATATAACAGTCCTTATGATGCTTAGCCATGTCCACTACCACCTTTTGACATGTTAGACTGATAAAGTCCTAATCTAGGGTTTAAGTTTGTTTGTTTACTTCTGAATTCGGCATTGCCAACCTTTTTGCAAACAGCTGTAATTGGTAAAGTTCTCAAGGTGCTATGAGTGACATCTGCTGAAAGTGATCAAATTTGTCAAATGTTACTATGCTAATCTTAAGTTTTGCCTAGATCCAACCAACCTCACATCCAGAAAAAAATGCCATAGATATACAACCCCACTGTAAAAGTAATAATAAAAGAATAGGGACATTTAGAGGGAAAATGAGGGCAGCAGAAATGTTGCACATCCAGAACATCAAAAATGTGACTACAACATATGGCCATAAGCTGATTTCCCACACTTTTTGGCAGTGTCTGAACAAGTGAATTTCATGACATTTGCCTCCCTTTCTTAAACAGCACATTTATTCATGTTCTAGCTTTCATTTATCCTGAAAATTTGGAATTGCATAGAAGATGTATCTCTAAATAGAAATGTCAATTCAGAATGAATTATTTTGTTGTGTGACCACTACAAAACAGGAATGTGTTTAGCCTGTCTGAAGGAGTGCCAGAACACTGTACTGTAAAATTATTTACAATTTCTTTACATTATCTTTGGTTAAGTTAATGTAGGTTGCATCCAGTGTGTATAAAAATGTTGAGCTTTTAGCAGGCCAGATTCTGCAGTCCAGAGACATTTTGGACCCCTATTCCCAAATGATGGTGAGGTGTAATTTGGACCAGAAATGGGATGGACAGAAGACCCCAAAATACCTGATTTTGGGAACCAGCCTCCAAGGGGTCTTTCAGGGGTCCCATGCTCCAAAAATATAAATTAGTGTGCCTGGTGGCTGTGCACATCAGTTGCGGACAAAGCTCTGGAGCCATGTCTGGAACAAAATAACACCCAATTGGGATTGCCATAAATTTAACACCCAAATAGGCAGCCTCTAACACACAATCTTTCCACTCTTCCACAAAACCACAGTTTGCACTGCAGGCTGAAAAAAAAAAAAGCCTGTATTCTATGTTTATCTCTATTTGTGTGGTCAGTATAATTTGATAAGAAAGACATCTGAAACCACTGTAATGTAGTTAACACCTGTTTTGGAGGGTGGGAACCATTGACACCTGATTGGGATTAACACCCAAATAGGCAGCTGCTCAAGCAGTTCACTGCCTACAGGTTTTTCTCCTTGTGCTATGTGCCACAGGCCAGAAAAATATTTGGATAGCTCGCTTTTTTTGTGACAATTTGTGGGATACACTCATTTAAACCCAGAATGCATTTTTGAACCACCAGGGAAAAAAATCCATTGTTCTGAGCATATAATGTCAGTTCTACTTGATGCAATTGCTTATCAAAGTATGAGTCCATGCCAATAAAATATCTTGGAGCATGTGGAAGCAATTTCCATGCACTTCTCTTTTTTGATAACACATTGGCATGCTGCAGGTGACAAAAAAAAAGAATCAGTGGGTAAAATAATTTGTTGAACTGCTATAAAACGTTGATACATGAGCTTCTGGTATGTCATTAATATTCCCTGATATTGTCTTGGCCTATAACTAGTTGTAAATAAAATGCCACTTTCTTAGGATGATTATTCCAAAAAAATTCATTCAAAGGTAAATTCTAGTGATTGGTGGCTGAAATTTTTACATGCTCAATCTATGGGTTCCCCCTTCCCCCTCACAACCTAATTTGGAAAATCTATGGCTGTTCCAGACATGACACCAGAGCCAACAAACTCATCTAATTTGATATCTCAGCAATGTACAATCTGACTTCAGATTCAGATTCAGATGACCTGAAAATGTTCAAAAAATATGTTTTCGGGAAATTCCCATGAGGTTTGGTTCTGCCAAATTTTTTGGTGAAATGTTTGGTTATGTCTCAGTTAAATTTGGAACTATTACTAAGTCTGAGTGTACTCAGGAACAGCATCAATCACTAACATGGCCCGTTGAGAAACCTGTTGATGCTGTTTCTGCTTTCTAACAGCCCATGCAGTGGCTCTCCCTGTTAACCCATGTTGATATGCACTCATAAATCTCCAGGGCCAATTGATAAAGTAGCAGATGATCTCTGTGGGGCATGCATTGAGATATGTCTGTCTTTTGCATCTTGAAATGTCTTTTTTATTGTTTTGCAGTAGAAGATAAAAGTTTAGTTAGATCAAGTTCACCACTTATATACTGTATGACTTGCGAGACCCTGGAAGAGGACTTAGTCTATCTGGTTGTTGATTGCGCAAGCCAGAAGTATTCCATGCTTTTTTTCGAGGACAGCCTGGTGCCATGATGAAAGTTGATGTTTTTTGTTGTGGAAATGGCTGAATGAAAGTCTTATCTATTGAAGGATCAGACAGGATTAGAAGAGATCTATCTAAATATACATTTTTCCCGATTTTAGTGATTTTTTTAGCTGGATGTCAAATTTTTAGGTCAAAAAATCTTAAATTTTCGTTATCGTGAAATCGGCTCGCGCCAATCGATTCATTTGTTCAAAATAATGCTATTCCTTGGCTATTCCGAGGGTTTGCGGAATTTTCCTGGGTATCAGGGAGTGCCAAAAACGGAAGGATCAAATTTGATGAGTTTGCTTGTCCAGTCACAAACAAGCAAAACCCACTCACGATTGCACTTACAACCGTAAAGTGATCCACTCGTTCCGATCGCATTTCAAGTGAGACGCTCTCACTTCTAATGTGAAGTGAGCATGTTATCTTGATATTCTCTCACTGCGATTGACAGGGCCACTCAGGGATCAGCCTTATAAGTCTTCCTCAATTTGAATACTTTTGGAGCGCTTGAGCTCGTCAGGATCTGACAGCAACGATCACACGCTTCTACAGGTCAAATCTCTTGTAACGTGGCAATTCCCCATCCGTCTGCACCGCCTCGCTAACAACAGCAGTTTGGCAGTGCTCGATAAGTCCCCTTTGACGCCAAATTATAAGACCAGTCGACCAATTACTGAACCAGAATAAAAGCCTTTCAAGAATGTCCTCGCGTACTCCATATCATGGATCGTTGCGGCGGAAGCTGGTTTTAGCCTTCGATGTTGGCACAACGTACAGTGGGATATCGTATAGGTATATGCCACTGAGAATGCTTTGGGGGTTCACAGACTTATCCCTCAATCTAGCGTCCTCGACCCCGGACAGATTCCGGAAGTGAAAGAAGTAACAAGGTGAGCTCGTTGGCAAGAAGGTTAGGAGCGCATAGTTGACTCCATCTAGGTTCCCAGCCAACGAACTTATCAGCGGGGCATCCAAGATTCCTACTGTCATTTACTATGATCGACAAGGCAAAGTTCGGGCCGTTGGTGCGGAGGCGTTACAGGAAGGTATCTTTGAGATAGCTGAGGAGGAGAATTGGATAAAGGCAGAATGGTCAGTCATGCGGAAACGCATCCCGCCACAAAGAGATCATCTTTCATAGGTTCAAACTTCACCTACGTCCCAAGACGGACACTTCGCGTAACATTGCGAACCAGATTCCCCCTCTCCCCTTGAACAAGACTATCGTTGACGTCTTGGCTGACTTCCTCAAGTATCTCTTCAATTGCGCATCGACATTCATTCAAGACACACATGCCAACGGCCCTGACCTCTGGGCTTCTGTTGAGAAAGAAATCGACTTTGTGCTATCTCACCCCAACGGATGGGAGGGCATCCAACAGTCGCAGATGAAGAAAGCGGCTGTACTTGCGGGACTTATTCCCGACACGAAGCTGGGCCATTCACGAATTTCTTTTGTTACAGAGGGCGAGGCCAGCCTTCACTTCGCAATTCAAAATGGCTTGCCCGAGGGGGCGCTGAAGGTGAGTTAACTTCCCTGATTAGGTGTGAATGGCGGCCTGATGGGGGTGTTGCGGTAGAAAGGGGATGGTGTGGTTATCGTTGATGCCGGAGGAGGAACCATCGATATCAGTGTTTATAGCCGAAATCTAAAGACAGCAAAGGACGCATACGAAGAAATTGCCGCTCCTCAATGTACAATTGGTCTTTTTTTGCTTCCGTCGCAGTTAACTGACATGCGCACGTTAAGGTCATTTCCATGGTTCCGTCTTTGTTAGCATTCACGCCCGCCTTTTCCTTGAAGGCATGTTATATTTTTCAAATTCACATCGCCCTTAATCAATGTTCTCGGCAGAGCGCCTTGCTGAATCGATATTCAACGAAGACCTCGATCACATCGTTCAATGCTTCGACAAAGCGACAAAGTTGCGCTTCCGAAACATGGAAGAATCCCAATACATCAAGTTCGGCTCTACCAGAGATAACGACGAGGCGGTCGGCATTCGGTTTGGTCAATTGAAGTTGAAAGGGTGGGTTATGGTTATCACTCCCCCGTATACGTGAGCAACTCATTTTGTGGCAACGCTAGATCGGAGGTTGCTGCATTCTTCGAACCCTCCGTCAAGTGTATCGTCAACGCTGTTATAGAACAGCGAAAATCCGCTCACAAAGGAGTCTCAGTGCGTCCTCTTCATCATTATGCCCAATGATACCGATATTCCCGCAGCATGTCGTTCTAGTGGGAGGATTTTCTGCAAGTGATTGGCTGTTCGACAAAGTTCACGAGGCTCTCAAACCTTTGGGATTAAATGTCATACGCCCTGGGAACCACGTGTAAGCGATTTTGAAACTCTCCTGCGATGATGTAGCCAATGTCCCTGTCACAGAAACAAAGCAGTCTCAAACGGCGCTATTTCGTTCTATCTGGACCACTTCGTCAAAACCCGTGTATCGAAAGTGACGTATGGGTACTTCTGTCACATCCCTTACGACCCGAGTGATCAGGACCATGTAAGCCGTGCCGGGGATTGTTTCGTAAGCATCGCTGGCCAAAAGAGGCTCAGTCACTCGTTCGATATCATTTTGTCCAAAGTATGTATACGTCCGTTAAATCTTTCTCGCAGGCTGCCTTTTTTTATTTTTCCTATTTTCTATTTTTGTTAGAACACTCAAGTCACAGAAAGCAAAGAATTTCGGAGGTCTTATTTCAAAGATTCCACTTCGCCGACAGAGGGCTTCAAAGATTTCAGTTGCCCAATTAATTGCTATCGTGGCACCAATCCCACTCCAAAATGGAAGAACGTCGACTCAGGTAAGTCACCTTTGATCTTCCCCTTCGTGAATTATCCTCAATCCTGAAAATACGTTTAGACAATTATACGCAGATTTGTAGTATCAAAGCGGACTTATCACACATCGTAACACCCCAATCAAAAATTGATGGAAAATACTACCATATTGACTTTGATATCATCCTGCTATTCGGTTTAACGGAATTAAAAGCCCAACTAGCTTGGTTAGAGAAGGTGCGCATTGCACCATTATCGACGCCACGTCGTTGCTGATGTATACCTTGCGCTGTCTAGGGTGTTGAGAAGCGGTATGTTTAATTCTCTTCCTTTTAAGTATGAGAATGGGCATTGACTTAATTGTAGGACCGCCGCGGAAATATTTTACGACCCAGACATTACACGAGATTGATCAGGTCCTTTTCTTGTCCCTTTCTTTGTCTGACGCTGTACAATTTTTTGGAGGACAATTTGTGTGTCTGTCTTTTTGAATTTTGCCTCCACCCATCGACTGTAGATTATGACTACCCGCTCAAGATAGGGACGGCTCAGCGCATTGGTAGTCATATGTATAACAATGATTCATGAACGAGTGGCACAATGTAGTACCACCCGTAGGGGCGAATGTATTTTTGGCAAGGAAGATTGTCTTTTGTATGCAGTTGAGAGAGTCACCGTGGGAAACAACTACATATGTAGCTGTGTGGCTGTGGGCCGTGACTTGTGCAATTTTGATCCGTCGCGGAACTGCATACTAACATCAAACTTTCACCCTCATTTTTGGCCACCTCATCCCTGCTGCTTCTTCCCACATCGTGCGTTTCATGTATACACTACGAGACACTACGCGACGTTTCAACTTACATGACTTTCAAAGGGCTGCTGGTCCAGCCGAATCACTGTAGACATGTTCCCTACAGAAATCCTCTTGACGATCTTCAAAATTGTGTACATGCAAAACCGCGAGGAAGTCATGGACGAAAGGGAGTTCTACTTTTCGAGCAGCTCTCTGGTTCCGGAAATCGTTGGAAAATACAAGTGCATTTGGAGGCGCGACGAAGAACTCAGATATCCCTGTCTCTTCCCTTACAACATCGCTTCTGTATGCGCCAAATGGCGCGCAACCGCTGCCAGCGTACCTGCGTTTTGGACCCGGGTCGTCTTCTTCCTTGACTCGGGGCCTGAGGGGTCTTCACTCGTCGATCTTCAGCATCAGCTGCAATGGTCGCGCGATCTTCCGCTGGAGATTACCTTAGGGAGGATGAACTTGGGGGACAACTTCATGTACGACATGGGTGAAGCAGCTCGGGTCCGAAGCGCAATGGAACTACTCCTCCCCCACATATCTCGTTGGCATATGTTCTACATTTCTACGATTCGCAGCTCCTCCTTGCCAGTAATCCTGAAGGAACTGCGTGGCACTTCCCCGATTTTAAAGATACTCAGGTTGGAATGCGAGGGAGACGATGCTGATGACGATTTAAATGTGTATGGTAGAGACGTCTTCATCTGCCCAGCACTACACAACTTCGATATCGATGGTGCCAACTTCTTACGGCTTCGAAACGCTTACGGGGGGGAATGGGTAACGCAGCTCGTTCCTCAGTTGGAGTACCTTAGCGTTTCCGTCCTATCTCCTGCAGAAGAAGAAGAGGGGAACGGCGGAGAAGGCGAAACTGATGGGGAAAGGGTTAGTGGAGCTGAAGAAAAAGAAGGGATCAATAGGCCTGAGAAGGGTCGGTTGAATCTGGATATGTTTCTTGGAGAGGTCGCAAAGCTCACCTCATTGCGCCAGCTAATCCTCAAATCAATCATTTTCAACGATATACTACTGCTCGGAATTCACGAAATTCACCATTTCTCTCCCACTCTCGATACGCTAGTCTTGGAAGATCTCAGCGTCAGTGCGCTTCTCTCCATCCTCTTCGACTGTAATTATCCCGGCCTTACGACCCTCAAGCTCGCTAGGTGTCCCCTGGACGCGATGCCCGAAGGTTTTCTCCCCGACATCCCTTGTTTGGTGTTACAAGATCTCGCCCCCACCGTGAACGTCATGGAAATTGTCGACAGATGGCACGGAATGGGACTCGAAATCGTCGGTTGTCCAACCTTTGATGACACCGTGCTCAAGCGACTGAGCGTGCCGGGCGTGGGCGTGAGCATTGAGGAACTGGCCATCATTGATTGCACAAATTTTTCTGTCTCGGTGTTACAGAAAATGGTAGAAAGCAGGCTCCCTTGGGCTTGGCCTATGCAGATCCTAAAAGTGACCGGTGAAGGGCCAGCTATGACAGACGACGAACGGGCGTGGTTTGGAAATCATGTAGCAGAATTCTCTTATGAGGTTGTATTGGCTGATCCTGAACGACTTACTTAACTACATAGTGGGCGACTCCGACTCTCTTACTTGGGTTCATTGTTCATTCTCCTGGGAGTTGATGGCCCCAAAGTTCAGCTTATGGGCAAAGCACATCAGGCTCTGATTTTCGCATGTGCAACATTTATCAAATTTCATTTTTATCAGGTTTACATACACTCAACCAGTTGTTCTTGACTGGCCATACTACAGACAAGTAGAAAATTTATTTAAGAATCGCCTAAGAACTATACATGGTGTTCTAGGACAAGTCTCAGCATAACAAAAATCAATGAGGCTTTTGTCTCCACGAAGGCTAAAGTTAGTCTCAACTTCGATTCAAAGTACTGTATCGATCGATCGTCGAGATCGCGTGCCATCATCAATATTCTGGCACAGCCCCATCGCACACCATCCTTGACCCAGCGCTCAGCGAAGTTATCTCCCTTGTTTGCCATCATCATGTCTTCCAGGCCGCCCTACAAAGGATCTCGTCGAAGGCTTGTTATGGCTTTCGATGTAGGGACGACCTTCAGTGGGATCTCCTACAGGTATATTGGTCGATTTCCGACTCCATTTCGAAGTTTCATTCGATGTCCCTGCAGCATCCTCGATCCCGGACAAGTACCTGAAGTGAAAGGGGTGACTAGGTATTTTATTTAATTTTCTGTACGCGTGAATCTAAAGGCCGCCAGATTTCCAGCCCAGGAGCATAGCAGTGGCTCTTCAAAGATACCGACTATAGTCTATTACGACAAGCAAGGGACTGTTCGCGCTATTGGCGCTGAGGCGGCTAGTGAAGGCATCTTCGAACAAGCTGAGGATGGTGATTGGTATAAAGTGGAGTGGTATGGGCAACTGGTTTGGTTTTTCATCTGGCCGTTGGTTGACGTTGCCCTAGGTTCAAGCTGCATCTCCGACCGAACACAAGGCAGACCGCCCATATCTCGGAACAACTTCCTCCACTGCCCCCTCAAAAGAAGATAATCGATGTTTTTGCTGACTTCTTTAAGTACCTATTCCAGTGTGCAGCCAGTTACATTCAAGAAACGCATGCGAACGGCCGGACATTGTGGAACTCCCTCAAAGACGATATTCACTTTGTCCTTTCTCATCCCAATGGGTGGGAAGGGCCCCAGCAAAGTCAAATGCGACAAGCCGCAGTTATTGCAGGTCTTATCCCCGACAATACGCATGGGCGTTCCCGTGTTTCTTTTGTTACAGAAGGAGAGGCTAGTCTTCACTTCTCGATCGAGAACGGCCTTCCAGCAGATGCAATGGAGGTATGTCATCAACCTGACCAAGTTTTTCTTTGAACCTCCCCCCTTCCAGACAGGAGAGGGTGTCGTTATCGTAGACGCAGGAGGCGGAACTCTCGATATCAGCGCTTACAGCAAGAGCACCAATGAGGTTAAGGATAGCTTTGAGGAAATTTCTGCGCCCCAATGTGAGACTTTTGTCACTAGTACTATCCTCACTAATGGTTGTCTGTAAGGTCATTTCCATGGATCAATTTTCGTCAGCATCCACGCCCGTCAGTTCCTTGAAGGTAACTAGTTCAAGTGTTTGCGAGATGTTGCATTCTTTGAAATTTGAATGGCTACCGCCTTTAGATCATCTCTCCGACTCGGCCTTTATTGATGACATCGATAACATGGTCCGGTGCTTTGATAGAACGACGAAGTTGAGATTCAGGAACGTCAATGAACCACAGTTCATCAAGTTTGGTTCGACTCGGGACAACGAACCCGAGTCGGACATCCGTTATGGCCAACTAAAATTAATGGGGTAGGTGACGAGTCATCGCGAAGTCTTTTTGATCAAACCCCTCGTGCAGTTCGGACGTGGCAAATTTTTTTGAGCCATCAGTCAGATGCATTGTCCAAGCAGTAACCGAACAGCAGAGGACTGCCCACAGAGCTTTCTCGGTATTGAAATTCTTCGCCATCTTTCAAGCAATTTATCTGATTAATGTTTAGCATATCGTTCTTGTTGGAGGTTTCTCGAGTAATGATTGGTTATACCAGAGAGTGAAGGAGGATTTGCAGCCACTGGGCTACAATGTTATCCGCCCGGTAAATCACTTGTAAGCAGGCCTTGGTTTCTTGCCCTTCCAGCAGTCAAGCGATATCTTCTTTACAGGAATAAAGCCGTTGCTGATGGGGCCATCTCCTTCTACATTGACCACTACGTCCACACTCGGGTATCTAAGTTCGACTATGGCCAGTTTTCTAACGTTCGTTACAATCCTCAAAATCCGGAGCATGTGGCACGCTACCGTGACAGTTACGTCTCCCTTTCTGGGGAGAGAAATATCAAGAATTCGTTTAGCGTTATTTTGCCCAAGGTGGACCCCGGAATGATATATTTCGCCTTCTTCATTCTAATTTTGGGCGTCAGAATACACAGGTGTCAGAAACAAAGGAATTCTCTCGGAAGTTCCATCTTTCTCGAACGACGCAAAGTTCATTTAAATCCGCTTCGGCCGTTCTTTGGTCTTACCGTGGTGAAATAACTAACCCTAGGTGGAGGGATGTTGATAAAGGCTAGTCTCAGCGTTATCTTATTTCTCCTACTGACTGCAATTCACACAGGCAATTATTCTCTACTTTGTAAAATCGAAATGGATCTATCGGGCGTGGATACCGAGTCACTTGCGCAGACGGGACCAGAAGGAAAATTTTATCTGTTTCATTACAAGGTTATTCTGATGTTTGGCCTTACGGAATTGAAGGCACAAGTGGCTTGGAAAGAGAATGTAAGTCGTGCCATTGGTATTTCATGCAAACATCGAACTCTTGAAATTCCGCGACTTACCAGGGAGTCGAGAAGAGGTGCGCTTCTCCGTTTTGATATGGAAGGGTCTCTCAATTATAGGTACAGGAGTCCAGCTAGGATCATATACGATTAAGAAAGTCTCAATTTTGAGGATTATTTTCCTGACGTCAATCTTATGTACGCACTACCCCCTTTCCCCCGATTTTTCTAATAAGAAACATTGTACATATGATAGGCATGCATGAGGGCAGTGTTCTCCCACGCCTCGCTCCCAACTGACCTGGGACTTATGACCAGTGCCGAGTCTCTCCTGGTTACTCGTCTATGACACTCTATGTTTTCTGTGCTACGACCAAGTAGGATGATGTAATTCTTCGCCATGACTTGTAATCGGTACAAACCAATTGGTGTGTTGGCCTTGATCGCAATAATCACAGCCTTGATCAGAATAGTTTACAGCTTTTGCCTCATGGCGATCCCTGCATTCAACGCCAGCTTTCAATGACAGAGGTCCCCACCTGATCAAGGCACGTCCTGATTGACGCCCAGTTGACGGCCCGGCGTGCATAACGCATGAAGGGAACAATGAGCAACTCTCTCATCACCATGCTCCCCAGACCTCCCGTTCATGGAAGCTCTCGAAAACTCGTTCTGGCCTTTGATATCGGAACAACGTTTAGCGGTATATCGTATAGGTGGGTAGCATTACTGTGGAGAACGTCTGAATGAGGCTACATATTGGTCACAGTATACTCGATCCTGGTCAGATACCAGAAGTTAAAGGCGTAACGAGGTGCTGTATCACAGTGAAAGATCCGCCAAAGGACAATGGACTCATCATTGCGTCAGATTTCCAGCTCAAGAGCATGCCAGCGGCTCCTCAAAGATACCTACAGTCTTGTACTACGATCAAGCTGGAGAAGTTCGAGCGATAGGGGCCGAAGCAATGAACGAGGGTATTTTTGAAGAGGCAGAGGACGGTGGTTGGATGAAGGTAGAATGGTATGCTATTTTCGATGCCATTTGATTCCCGCTCTGAAGCCTTCAACTTAACTTAGGTTCAAATTGCATCTTCGACCGAACCCGCAATCCAACCTTGACATTTCTAAGCAACTCCCTCCTCTCCCACCAAATAAAACTATTGTCCAAGTCTTCGCGGACTTTCTCCGATATCTCTTCCAGTGTGCGGACTCCTACATCCAACAAACCCACGCAAATGGTCACGTTCTATGGGCTTCCGTTGAGCACGACATCGACTATGTACTTTCTCATCCGAACGGCTGGGAAGGCTTTCAGCAGGCGCAAATGCGTAAGGCCGCCGTTCTCGCAGGGTTAATTCCAGATGACGCGACTGGTCATTCGCGGATATCATTTGTGACAGAGGGTGAAGCCAGTCTTCATTTCTCCATTGAGAATGGTTTGCCGCCAGATGTGATGAAAGTAAGTATCCTTTGTGCATCGAAGGCCTAGGTCGACAAATGATATTTTTTAGACGGGAGAAGGCGTAATTATCGTCGATGCCGGAGGCGGAACCATTGATGTGAGCGCTTATGGGCGAGTCCCTAACTCGATTGAAGACGCATTTGAGGAGATAGCTCCTCCCCAATGTGAGTGGATATTTGTCGACTTATCAATGTCACTCACGCTGAGGTTTTGAATGGAGGCCATTTGCACGGTTCTATTTTTGTCAGCCTTCAGGCTTCCGAATTTTTGTCGAGTAAGTCGGGCACATTATGATACCCTCGCCAATTCAACGATATTTGTAAGATCACCTTTCGGACTCGGTGTTCCGAGGCGATCTGGACACAATTGTTCAGGCATTTGACGCAACAACCAAACTTAGGTTCAGAAATAAGACTGAGCCGCAGTTCATTAAATTCGGCTCTACTCGTGACAACGAACCGGAATCAAATATCAGATATGGACAGCTAAAGTTGTCGGGGTGTGTGCAAATCTTTCGACGTTGTCCAGAGTTTTCGTTTTGATACAATTCAGCTTTGAAGTGGCTGCTTTTTTTGAACCTTCGGTCGCATGCATACTCAAGGCGGTTAAGGAGCAACATAGGTTGGCACACCAGCCCATCAAAGTGATGTGTCCCCCCCGGTACCATAACAAATTGGCTAATTTCTCCTACAGCATGTCGTGCTTGTGGGCGGATTTTCATCAAATGACTGGCTTTGCAGTCAGATCAAGGCCGGCCTAGAGGTCTTTGGGTATAAGGTCGTCCGTCCTGACAATCATTTGTTCGTTTCTTATCCACTAAAGGTATTATGAAGTGCTGACCTCTCTTATAGAAACAAAGCTGTCGCGGATGGCGCTATCTCCTTCTATTTAGATCACTACGTGCAAACGCGAGTCTCCAGATACACTTACGGTCATTTTTGTAGCACGACATTTAACCCTTACGATCCCGAGCACGTCAAGCGTGAAAGGAATACTTACATTTCTCTGGGAGGAAAAAAACGTGTGAGGGATTCCTTCAGCATCATCTTACCCAAGGTATGGATTACATCGACCGATCAAGAGCCGCCACTAAAAATTCATCAGAATGTTCAAGTCTCCGAAACGAAGGAATTCTATCGCTCATACCATATATCTTCTGATTCGGCGGAGGAAATGTGCTACATTTCGACATCTGTCTGGGTTTATCGTGGTGAGATCGAAACCCCCAGATGGGAAGATGAAGACAAAGGTATGTATCTTTCATTTATACCCATAATTGGGATGCAGGTCTAGAAAACCCTTCAGAAATGTACGATAGGCTTTGTAGGATCGAGGTGGACCTTCCCCACTTGAAAGACCAAGCTCGAGACTTCGAGAAATATGGCCTGGACGGAAAATACTACGAGCTCTCTTATAGAATTATTTTGCTTTTTGGACTTACTGAACTCAAGGCCCAAGTATCGTGGAAGGAAAAGGTAAGTTAAATTCCCTCTATTTCCTGCTAGTTTCTCTTCATGTTTGGCGGTCGGTAGGGAATAGAGAAGAGGTGAGATTCTCAAGCTCTGCACGTGAAAATGAGTAACTTTGTTTTTGCAGAAGCCCCGCAAAGATTCTCTACAATGGAGAAGATGGACGCGACGCGTGAGTTTGATAATAATGAAAGGCATGTTCTGGGCATGTTTTGGTTTTTGGGATCAGGTGCGACGCGGCGTTTATATAATTTTATTGGTTACCATATGCAATGTTTGGCAAATTTTGGACAAATCAATAGACTCCTTACTTTTGACGCTCACCCAATGGACCTTCAACTTTACCGAACTCTGAGCTCGGGTCTTCTATGTTCCACTAGCCGTGGCCTTTCAATACGATGTCTCTCTTGACTTGCGGCACTAATATCGACGGCGCGATCGGTGTATTACGCAGTCGTCCACTTGTCTCAGAGTCAGACGCTGGCACGTTCATACAGTTTTACGCTCATAACGACATCTTTGCCAGCTTTAAGACGCTCAGAGAGCTCTCTTCTGCTCTGCGAAACATTTCGAGGTCGAGCGACCTCATTTCAGCTTTTTGGATGCGGACAAGGTGCATAGGAGAGACTTGAGGAGTGTTGGGATGAGGGTTGTTATTCGGACGTTGATAGAGGCGAGGAGGACATTTAACCATCACATCGAGTACCTTAATTTCTAAAGAGATGAAAGCCTGAAAGCTATTGCAAAGAGGTCTCAAAGTGAAAGTGAAAGCGTTGTGAAAGTGAAAGAGGCCAAAAGCGGCCAAAAGTGAAAGTGAAAGAGCTTGTAATTTTACTGATGTCACTCCTACCTCCAGTTCTGCAAACCTTTTTGTTACGGTTATCCTTATTTTTATCATCGTCGAAGCCGTGCGTTGAAACGTCATTGTTACTGTATCTGCAAAGCAACTCATCGTGATTATAGTTGGCGGTTGTTTTCGTCTACGGGATTTCAGCAGTTGTCAATAGCCGGTCGGCACATTTTCGCTATGTCGTGTATGTTCTCTACCTAATTAGTGCTCCGACGTTTAGCTGATGAAACATTTAGTATCGCGCTGTCCAGCATTTTTGCCGCAAGCGTTGCGGTGACAGCCTGTCTTCTATGGCACATTTGGAGCATTAAAACGCAACACAAGGAAACTAAAAGGTGTGCAAGTGGGACGTCCCCTTGCTTTCTATTGATCACGCCTCCAGTATTTTGAGAAGAGTTACCCAGATAGTCATCGTAACGGGTCTAATACCTACCATCATCGCGCTTGTGGGGCTCGTTGTGTATGTCTCGAAAGTTGAGCTTTGGCAAGGTAATCCAACCGGATAGTATCTTGGTGCACATTGACGACCTTGAGCTAGTGGCTATCTCGCCCGGACTACTCATGGGACGTGTGTACTCTTGCTCGTTGCTTTACATCCTCCTCACACGGGAGAAATCAGGAGGCACATCGGTTACCTGCACGAGCAACGAGTCACCGCCTTCTTTTAGTAGTGGGGATAGCCATCATCGCGAACAGATAAGTACGTCCATGGACATTTCGAACTTACCGTATCTGAAATTGTAATTTTCTTCAACAGCACATGAACCCATTTCTCCTCGCGACATACAATCCAAGCGAGATGAGGACCCAGATACTCTTCGCGAGGTATGCCCTGCACATGGCGTACTTTGGTCATTCATCAGCTGATTAATTACCGCCCAAAAGGTGGTGTCGCTCAGTGGATCCTCGGTCACTGAAACAGGCTGAAAGACTTCTTTAAATGTATACTTCTTGTTTTGAAGAAGTTAAAATATAACTTCCACGCTGAGTTGGACATAGGGGCTGACCCTGACATGATTTCAAGCTCCTTCGCATTTCCACAAATTTTCTAATCACTTTGTATAATTCATACATTGCAATCATGAGCATCTGATCGAACGTTTGTGGTTATACACCGTGGCTGACGGAGCGCTGAGCTCACTATCAATTGCACCATCTATCACGAGACCAACGATGTCCGCTGCTTCTCCATAGTGACTACTGCTGCTTCTTCCCTCCAATCGTCCACAAGCCCCAATGCGCGCCTACTACTACGACAACATTCCAGGCGATCAGCGCCTGCCTCATGATTATGTCCCTTCTCGACCAGTCTCGGAAGATACGCTCGATAAAATCGGCGTCAAACACTGGACGATCCCAGTCGAGGGTTACGAGAGCAAGGTGAACGTACTTGCGCAGGAGAGAGGCTATAAGAACAGGGACACGATCAACGTGTCGAAAGAAGGTCTTGGCGAGGTGAGTTTCCGAAGAGGCGCTGGTGAGATCGCTTATCGATGGATTCAATTTTTTCAGCTTTATGAGCAGAAAATCAAGGGGTTCTTTGAAGAGTATGCCTCCCCGCCATAGTGAACTGTTGAGGACCTGGACTTATTGAGGTGCCCGTTAGGCATATGCATGAGGACGAAGAGATCCGCTACATTTTGTCGGGAAGTGGGTTTTTCGATGTCCGTGGTATGTCGGTGCTCTATAGGGAATGCCTTGAAGCAAAACTGAGTTCAAGTCCGTTAGAAACACCCAGTGATGCATGGATCCGCCTCGCGGTTCAGCCCGGCGACCTGATCGTCCTTCCAGCTGGGATTTACCATCGGTTCACCCTGGATGAGGCGAACAACATCAAAGCGCTCCGGCTCTTCCAGGTTCGCCGTGCTTATACGTCTACGACAGTGAATATATGTGCTAAATTTCTCTGCAGGATGAGCCCAAGTGGATTCCTTACAATCGGACTGCAGACACCGAGGTCAACCCACACCGTATCAACTACCTGAAGACCATCGGGGTGGGTGCATAGAGTTCAAATGTCCGAGTGGAAATGTGGATAATATGTATACGTACGTCGCTCTTATTGTTATGTACACCGAATGGAAGTCAAAGCTAGTCCGTTACTGACAGGATATACAACTACATATGAAGAGCGAGAGTCAGAGATTCCAATGCAGGCGAAGAATAGGCTAGATTTAGAATATTTTTGTAGGTCCATGGTCTAGGCTAAGTCGCAATAAATAGGGAGATAAAGTTTACCACCACCACCTCCGCCCCATTAAGCCAAGCAAAACTCCTATTCCGAACTGGCGCTCGCTTTCTCCTTCGCACCAGCAACGTTCAGAGGAGCCGTCTCTGTGTAGAAAGCGGGAGCCTCTAGGGGTGGGTAACGCAACGCTGGTGTCTGAGGTGCGACCCCATCCAATAAAGGCCCATCGCTGTCAAACGCGGGTGGAGGCGACGCAGGAGGTTCAGAGCGATCGGGGGAAGATGCCTCAGCTAGAGTTCCCATAGGGGGATTTGGTCCGATATTCTCCTGTATCCTCATCTTCCTCCTACCGACCCGGTTCTTAATCCGATATCGAGGTCTGTAGTGCTCCTCTTCCTCAAGTATTGCCGGCTTGATAGATCCGGCTCGTTCGATGCGGGATACTTGCGTTGATGAGCGAGAAAGTGGATCGGCATCCCGAGCTCGGGATTTCAGGAGTCGGCCAACGACGAGGGTATCACCACGGGTGAGGGTAGTTTCGTCGTCTGGTGAAAGTATAGGAACCTCTGTGAGGGAGGACGATGAGCTAGACGGCAGGAAAGGAAAGTGGGTGAGAGTGGGGGGTCGGAGTGCCGCTGATTGCGACTTGAGATGATCAGGAAGAGCTGGGACGGGCGGTATTGAGGATACGGAGAATGGAAGTACTTTTGTTCTATATGTGGCGTAGGTGGATGCGGAGGCTTGCGAGTAGATGGATGCGGAGTCGTCTGATTCTGCAGCTGATATAGTAGAAGCCTTCCGACTAGGCTTTGGGGTTGGGGAGTCATTTAGGCCGGGTATTATGAGCGGAGGAAGCCTTGGAGGAGCAGATAAAGCACGGAATGTGGTGCTAGGTATGATAGGAGTAATCAGCTGAGGTGCAGTTGGCAGGAGGTTTGGGGGTTCGCGGGAAGACGAGCGTGATAGATCGTACGGATCAAACTCTTCAACGACCCCCTCGTCATTCGCATTGACGAAGGCAGACATTTGACGCTCACGAGGTGCCGTCGACATATATGATGATTTTTCTTCTGGAATGACCGAAAGGCGATTGGGTGGGTTGGGAAGTAGAGGCATCATACCAACGATGTCTGATTGAGTTGGTCTGTGTCCTTTTCGATACTGCTGGGGAACCGTGATTCGCTCCTGAGACTCGTTCACGTTGGCCATCGTCTTCGAATTTGGCACGCGTTGGTAAAAGCGACGTCGCACAAGAGGTACAACGACGGCCACGAGGATAACGACGAAGATGAGGCAACCGAGGACGATTGCAGCGGTGATCAACCTCCCGGATTCGGAGTTCTGCGCATGCGACACTTGCGAAAGCTGCGCAATAGGCGTCGGAGAAGATGCACTCATTTGGGGCGCCATAATGGTTACAGATGGGGGGGCGATCGCGAGGAGAATGTTGACATAGGTTGACATATACATATCTGTAGTTGTCTTGGCAGCTAGCCAGGCACAGCAGCAGCACAGCCCTCTGAGTTCTTTGGCCGCTGGAGCCTGGCGATCCCGGGCCCGGGGCGGATCCTTGAAGGGTCCGTACCGCAGACCAATACTTCGAGAGATCCAATGTTACGAAGTTGGAACTAGTTGGAAGGAAACCAAGTAAGGAGGTATTCGGCACGGAACCATCTGGATGAATGTTTGAGAAAACCATGCACAGGAGAGAGATATTGGGAAGGGTTCGGAGGCAGGAGAGGGGGAGTAGTCTGGCCCTTATTTCTCCGTAAACGAACGATTTCGTTCAACTGATCGTCGGCCCTATGGAATTGAGTCATATGGGTTGCGGAGAATGATAAATAGACATCAACTGTTTGGCACCGCATGAGATCACCCTTGCTTGCCAACCATCCCAAGCTCCAAAAAATCAATACAAAAAAATGTCGAAGGTGAGCGATGCTCTTGAATATTTTACACACCTCAAAGGAAAGCTGATGATCTCAAGGTCAACTCTTGTCAAACCGAAGGTATCGTGTGACGCTTCGACAAAAGTAGCTGTCAGGACTGAGATGACCCGTCCTAGCTTGCGACTTGCAAAGTTGTTTAAACAGAAACACATACGCCCCAGAAAAATGTGAAAAGAATCTTCGAAGTTTGTACGAGTGCTGCCAACGCTTCTACGACCTGACGGAGGGCAGAGGCGAATCGACTTCGTGTCCCTTGCCGAACGTTGTACAAAGGTGGATGAAGGATCACCCTAAAGACAAGAAACACTGAATCAAATTATATGAACTCAGTGCGTGAAGGAAGTTCATCATTAACGATAACGACGGTGCTGATCCCAGTCCTCAAGGTGTGAGCATAGGTTTGACTACGGAGATGAGGAGACGGTTGGACTCATCAGATGACGTCCTAAAGCAACCTCTGACCATAAATAATGAGGGAAAATAAAAAAGACGAAAGCGAACTGAGGAGAAGTAGGAGATTTTGGTGAGCGTACCGTGAACGCAAAGCACCATTTTGCAATAGCTTCAAAGTTCGCAACGGGTGGCGATGCCTTCTCCCAACACCATCTTATGGGGAGACTAGATAAGTGCAAACTGTGGGCTCTCCTCATTCCCGCCCTACACAACGACGGTCATCTATGGGAAAGAGACACACCTATGAAAAGGGCCTTCCACGGTATGTTTTGCCCGTCGAGTCCAAAGCGTTTGTAGATTATTTCCCTTTCTTACCGCGACCCCATTTGTTCGCTATGCTGTTGACTCAATGAAGCCATCATCCTCGCCATGGCCACTGTTTACGATCGCCAGTTTCGGTCACCGTGAACGAATTGCGAAATTTAGTTGTGTCTGTTTCACTTTGTTTACCTTTGTCAAATTGATAAGGACGAGGATGTTTGCTCAACTTCATTCCAATCATTCATCTGTAGAACAAACTCTGACGTTTGCCTACTTTCTCTCCTTCGTTAACAATAAATCCTTCAACACAAGAACTCGGTGATAGTGAGCTCCGGCTTGAAGAAACAGGACTCCGGCGACGGAATGCGACGAGGAATGCAGGGCCATTCCTACCAGGCATACCCGTCGATGTTGGCTCGATAAACCTATACAGGACTCCTAATATTTGGTGACCACAATTTCGTTAATTATATCATGGAGCGACAAATACAGGAACCAGAATTCGGAAAGCTGGGCAATTTCAATAATGAGGGGATAGTAGAGAAGAAAAGAGAAACAAATCAAAGGCTGCGATACAAAATTCCTAAACATGGAGGTACTCACGAAAGACACGACGAAAAAACCGGTGTTTTGCTAATTCCTGTTCAACTTTTGTTCTATCTCTATCTGAAGAACGGATACGTCAGGGGATGTTCACATACAACCCGTGTACGCTGCAATGCTCTCATCAAGAAGAGTACAAAAGAAGTCTTCTCCTTAGTATTTTTCTGCACTAATCGCAGACCGATCCTCCTTCACTAGGAAGGTATATTCGAGATAGCATGTCGCAGACACCCTCGACTTATGGCCGGCATGAGGTGAGTACAGTATGACCTGCTCTTATTTTTTTTCTCAATTTACGCTTGTATCCCACTAGACAGCGAAAGACCTTGAAGATGTCGAGATTCGGGGGCCTTACCGACTTGCCAAAGCAAATGAAGACCCCACAACCTTCCTTCCGGTCGTCGTGAGCCTAATTTTTTTCTGCAAAGAAGTACACCCACTCTAATCTATCTCAAGTTGAAGAACGGTAACACCGACTATACCGCGCCAACCGCTGGTCTGAGCGTTGTCGACGAGAGAACTAAAAGCCACCTATATGTCGGAATAACGAATCTGACAGAACTCCCACTCGTCTATGTCTTATATCAAAGCGTCCCCGAATTTTGGGGTGTTCTCCAGCCTGGCCAGCGAGCTTTCCGATACCTTCATTGGATCAACGCATACAATCTCGTCTGTTATCCGTTTACCGGGAATAACGAGCCCACTATTCATACCCACCCACCTGACCGCCTTGCTCCAAATTCTGTGTCGCTCATCGCTGCAGCGTCCAACTATGCCTTCAGTCATGGCGCTTCTTCCGCTGCAGCGGGAACGGCTCTCGCCACCGTAGCGTCCATTGTAAAGTCGCCCATCACCTTCAGGTTGGCTGCCGAGAGTGTAATTGGCCCAGCGATGTTGAACAATCCGAATTTTTTTGCTGCTTTTAACAGGGCTACTGCGCAGGTCCATAGCGACGACCCATTCAAAGCCAATGGCCAATCTTTTCATGTTGTTGGAGGCATTCAGAGAGATCGGGCTTTTGGCGATTGGCGGGGAATGCGGATGACCTGGCAGACGTAAATTTCATTTGGTGTCTGGTGCATTGATCTGGCTCGTACGATGGACATCGTGACCTTTGCGTAGGCGTCTATGAACGTCCTCGTAATCCGAAGAAATATAATTCGTGTTGAAACGGACCGATAAGGGACTCTGGAGGTTCCATTGTAATCCCCGTACTGCTTTTTACAAATTGTAACTTGATCTTAAATGAGTCAGAAAATCTTTTTGAGATGTCTAGACAGGGATATAATCTTACCGTCTAGAACTTGAGGAGCCGCCCTGAAAGGGTAGAGTCTCACTCAATCCACTCTACTAGTCTCGCCCCGATACAGCCGCTTTTCCATCCTTAGCCCACGCAATGTTGCTTAAAAATAAGTTGTTGTGGAGTACGCATCTCTTCTTGGTGCGCGTTGACTTACAGAGTCGCTGCACTAGTCTGGAAGGCGAGAATGGTCGTTGGTGGTAGGGGTTGGGTACAATTTAATATTTTTAATATGTATTACTTTAATACTTATGTAATATATAAAATGTGCTATTTGTTAACTGGTTTCTCGTCAACCAACGTTCAACCAGGCCACATTTTGTTGGAATATTGGGTAGCTGTGCGAGCATGTGCAATGCGCCCGATCTCCGGATTCCAGGTACATTCTTTACTTTGATTGTTTCTCTGCATTCTTCGGGGTGTTTTACACTTATCCCCTTTTATTTCGTAGTCTACAGTATATATACGAGGTCTTGTATTGTAGTTACTTATCCGTTTGCCTCTGTCCCCCCCCCAGAGACAACCGGAAATCTATTCTCTTTTGTCTTGATCACGCGAACGATCTACGTTTAACGATTTGATTTCAACACATTTCTCCAACATCGCCTGAGTCTATGGGTATGTCTAATTCAACAAAGTCGTAATAAATTCTGAGCAAGACTTTTAGGCGCAGAATTCATTCTCCATTAACAGTGAACTTGTCGAGAGAAATTGGCACTTTGCGAGTTGGTGATCCATTCTGTCCATTTCTTTCGGAGGAGTTGATTTTGGAATATCAAGCTAGGCTTTTGAAACGAATAAGTATATCTACAACGGGCAGTAGAAGGAACGGTACAAGTTTTACGAAGTTGACGCTCAGGGGAATCGGTTTCGGTATGTGACCAATGATCATTACGCCAGATCAAACAATGTTCATTGTAGTGACGCAAGGCAGCCACGAGATATCAGTATTTACACCACCAGGACAACGTTCTCCTCTTACCCCCACGACGATGAGAATCGTCGACCGAATACCTGCAGTGGTTGGCTTTCGGGTCATACCAACCACTGTCCTCGTATTGCTCACATACATGACTATATTCACGTTGGTCATTGTGACAGACTGGCTCCCCGAACCTCCCGGGAATCAAAACGGGCTTGACTTGAAGCAGGCATACACGGACCTTCGTCACGTAAGTTCCTGTTTTTCCCCATAATTGAGCTGGATACTCAAAGTGTCACTTCAGATCACAGCACACCCACATCCATACAACTCCCACTACAATGACGCAGTACACGCTTATATACTCTCGCGACTCCGCCCGGTGGCAGCTTCGACTTTTTATGTTCACATATCCAACGATCAGACTTCAAACGGCTCATGGGCATCCCCTGGATACGGTGTCTACTTTGAGGGCACCAACGTCCTTGTCAAGATCGATGGCAAGAATTCCGACAGTAATGATGGAGTGTTATTCTCAGCACATTACGACTCGGTGTCCACTGCACCAGGCGCGACCGATGACGGCATGGGTGTCGTAACACTCTTACAACTGATCGACCATTTCGCAAAGCACCGTCCGAACAGGACCGCCATTTTCAACATCAACAACGGGGAGGAAGATTGGCTCAACGGTGCACATGCGTGAGTGCCCAACGAGTTTTTGTTTACCAGCCCAGTAGAGTCATAGCGCTAATTTAGGTTCTTGCAACACCCATGGTCAAACCTCACCGACAGATTCCTCAACCTCGAGGGTGCAGCTGCAGGAGGGTACGTGTTTCGCCTCCCCTCCGTGTTTCAAGTCTAACATCCTGTGCTGCAGCCGCCCCATCCTTTTCCGAGCAACATCCACCTCTCCCGTACGTGCCTTTCGCTCGGATTACGTCCCCCATCCCCATGCAAACGTCATCTCTTCCGATGCATTTTCACGCGGGGTGATACGTTCTGGGACGGATTACTCAGTATACACTGGCCCAGGCGCAGAAATGGAAGGACTCGACCTGGCCTTCTACAAAGGTCGAAGTAGATACCATACCAAGTATGATGCGGTTCCATACACCAATGGCGGAGAGCGTAGTCTTTGGGCCATGATGGAAACTGCTCAAGGAGCCGGCGATGCCTTGCTCAACATGAAACGACACAAGGATGATCAAGGTTCTGGTGGATCTCCCGTTTACTTTGACTGTGAGTTCCTGCAATCCTTGTCTGTTGAGGTCATGCTAATCCTTTGCTTTTAGTATTGAAAGCAGAGCTGGTCATCTTTTATCTCAACGACCTACTGATCTACAACGTCGTGTCGCTGGTTGTCGGACCTATCTCATTGATATTCTTCGTCGTTTGTGAGTATGTTCTGCGCAGTGAGCGTGGAAGGCAACCGAATGGTCATCCCATTGCCCGCCCCTCGGTCTTGCAATGGTTGAAGCAGCGATCTTGGCTCCGGGCTTTGTGGAGGCGTTCCAAGTTCTGGATTGCCCTGGTCATCACAATCGCGTTACAGGCTCTTCTGGTGTGGGCTTACTTAGCTTTCAACTCTTTCGTACGTCATCATCCACATCCATGTCATCACCGAAATTGCTCAAGCTCACTCCATTACAGACGGTCTACTCCTCCCCATATCTCGTCCTCCTCTCCTTCTTTTCTCTGGCATACCTATCTCTGGTCATTCCTCTCACATTCACATTCAATCAAACCCAAAACCCCACGGCGAAATACATTGCGCCCGAGAGGGAGAAACACACACTCCTCATTCAGGTCTACATATTCACATGGATCTTGCTGTTGTTCTCCACCATCGCCGTTGCGCGGGCAAAAGTCGGCGGCCTGTACGTTGTGACAGTTTGGAATACTGGTGTTTGGATTGCTTGCCTCCTTGCAGCCGTGGAGGGGATGATGTTGCCTGTTCCTCATGGTGGACCTCGAGTCCGGTTCCACAACGCTCACCCCCACCATCATCATGAACTCGAAGATCAGGATGCTGACGATGACGAAGACAACCAGGATCGGCGTCAACCACCCACTGAAGCTACGCCCCTAATTGGACACTCGAGAGCGTCCTTGCGGAAGCCACAAGAGGGCGGAGTGGTTGGATGGTGGATAGTCCACCTGCTGTTAACCATTCCAGCACCAGTTCTTCTTATCGCGCAGATGGGGTCATTGTTGTTGGATTCACTGCCGCAGACATTGGCCGACGGAAGCCCCGCCTCCGTTGGTAAGCCTTCATCCTTTCATATGTCTAATTGCGAAGCTGATATAGTGATGTCGTAGTTTACGCTGGTGCCTCACTCACTGCAGTACTTCTCGCAATCCCGTTGACCCCCTTCAGCGGAAAGCTCCATCGAGGACTCTTCTTCCTTTTCTCCCTCTCCTTCCTCATTGTCACCGCCTACCTCTGGCTCACATTCCCATTCTCGTCCGCCGACCCATTGAAGGTGTTCTTCCAGCAAAGAGTCACCCTTTCCAACGTTGTCTCCGAGCGACCCAGCTCCATCATGGACCTCTCAAATTCGACTGTTCATTCAACCGTCGGGGTTAGGAAGATTGTTACAGCTATAACTGGTACACCGTACTACCTGAAAAACGAAATTATCCCCAGGCTACCGTCGGCATCAGGCAAGGAGTTGAAGTGCAAAGACGAGAACGCTAAACGGGGGTTAGTGACGTGTGAATGGGAGAGCGCCTTGGTTCCCTCACCTGGGGGTCGCGACCCTTGGGAAGACGATTTTGCTGGGGCGCAGGGTCGAGCTGCTTCGACAGGCCGACAATCGTGGTTCAAAGCGGAAGTGGCGAGAACTGGGGTACGGAAGGGGCAGATTGTCTTGCAGGGACGGAACACGCGCTCGTGCAGGCTGTACTTCGATAGCCGACCAATCACCAAGTACAGTGTAGAGGGCGGGCACGAGGGAATGCAGAAGGGCTATGAGGTGGGGAAGGTGGGCGCTAGCGAAGTCAGACTGTGGAGTCGCACGTGGGACCGCGAGTTCGTCGTCGACTTTGAGTGGGAGGATGATGATGGCCGAGAGGGTGAGGGGATCACGGGGAGGATAGCCTGTGAGTGGGTTGAATATGAGAGTGCGAATCTGGACAATGGAGATGGGCAGTGGGATCTACAGAGTGGTGGCGATGAGAGGGCGAAGATACCAGCATTGGAGGAGGTGCTGGCTTTCCTCCCTGAGTGGGCGGTGGTGTCCAAGACTACTGATGGTTTGGTTGAAGCGTGGAGTCCTTTCTCTGTTTAGTTATTTTATTTTGAGATTCCTCTTTTCTGGCTTTTTACCATGTAAATTTATCCTGGCTGAGAAAGGACCGTGTTTTCTGCTGTTTGTGAGCGTAGGTAAATGCCGGTCATCCCTCGATCCATAATTTATTACTACAGTTATACAGTATGGGTATAGGTTCGCAATTCCGGTATCACTTGATCAATCTTCTCGTGTTGAGTCTGGGTCATAAACAATCTTTGCCGGGCTCCTGGAATTGCAAAATCTGTCAGTTGTTATTTGAATATACTGGGCGGATATCCTCAGCACCTTTTCTCGACTCCCTAAAGTTTATATCAGTCACAAGGCGTTTAACATTTCATATGAAACACAATACCTTTTCCATCCAAGCCAGCTGGGCCTTCAACTCCGTCAATCCGAATAGTAAAACTAGGTCGTAGTCAAGCCTGTAAAACTTCCCTTGGGCCCCGTGACGTTTGATATCCTTGGTGTTACGGGAAAAATAGGACAGATCCAACTCGATCGTGCAGACCTTCGAATACATCCCTGGTTTTATGGTCAATGTAAATGAATAACCTGGGGTAAAACATTGCTTACGGGTGTCGGTATCTCGCCATCTCGGTTCAGCCATGACGCCTCGGTAGCACCACACAACAGATGTCAACGACGCGAAATCGGTCTTGAGTTTGTATAGTTGAGTAAAAGAACTGCGAAATTCTTGTGTTTCGGAAACTTGAGTATTCTGAAAGACAATAACTTAGCAAAATGTATTATCCTGCCAATCGGGAGGTTATTACCTTGGGTAATATAACCGTGAAAGAGCCCTGAACGCGCTTTTCGCCTGCCATTGAGACAAAGGTGTCCCCCTCACGCTCCCGATGTTCGGGATTGTAGGGATTGTATAAGGCATTGGCAAATGCCCCGTAAGTAACTTTCGCTACCCTCGTTCTCACAAAGTGGTCCAGGTAAAAGGATATTGCCCCATCGGCGACAGCTTTGCTCCTGTATTTTGGACGTCAAAATACGTGAAAATGAATGGCGTTCGATACTGACACATGGTTTTCGGGGCGGATGACAATGAACCCATTGGGCTCCAACATTGCCCGCAATCGGTTATGAAGATAATCACTGGCGGCGAAACCCCCCACCAATATAATGTGCTGTTATGAAGGAGTCAGCTCGAAATTAAATTACGAAAGTAGACAAGACGGACGGAGAATCTTTGTCGCGCAAGTCTATGCTGCTCAACCACAGTATCAACAATGCATTTGACAGATGGCTCGAAACAAGACGCAACGTCCCGTCTAGCAACGTCAAAACATTATAAGTTCTACCTGATGAGAGAATACATAATTTCTCACCCTGTCAACTTGAGCTGGCCATAACGAATACTGCACTCCTCGTCGTTATCGCGGGTTGAACCAAATTTGATGAACTGCGGCTCCTCAATATCACGAAATCGGTGTTTAGTAGTTTTATCAAAACATCGAATGATGTGATCCAGGTCAGCTATAAAGTCGGACTCCGAAAGAAGTCCTGGTGAATGGAATGAGGAGAGTTACAAGATGTAGGCGCTGTGTAATACTTACTGGAAAGGAGCTTTCGGGCCTCTATGGTGACGAAAATGGAGCCATGGAAGTAACCTGCGATGTGTTAGCTCTTTCATTGAGACCGTGCATCCCACTCACATTGGGGTGCAGCAATTTCGGCAAATGCGTTTGACCGCTTTGCATAGGCGCTGATATCGACTGTGCCGCCACCAGCATCAACTATAAGCACACCATCCCCGTTCTTGTGAGAAAAAAAAGTTTAGGGATATACAAAAGAGTCGTAAGCAAAGTGAAACGTACATTCATTGTCCTTGACGGGAATCCGTTGTTTATTGAGAAGTGTAAACTAGCTTCTCCCTCCGTAACAAAGGATATTCGAGCATGTCCTTCCGGCGTATTCGGAATCAGTTTGGCAAGCACTGCTGCCTCCCGCATTTGATTCTGCTGTGGACCCTCCCAACCGTTCGGGTGTGAAAGGACAAAATCAATGTGATTTTCGAGGGTGATCCACAGAGCGTGCCCGTTGGCGTGACTGTCCTTGATATACGCACTTGTACATTTGAAAAGGTAGTGAAGGTAGTCAGCAAAAACTTGGATAACAGTTTTGCCCGGGGGGAGTGGTGGTATCTCCGTTGCTATGTGTTCCGTAGATCGTGTCCTAGGCCGAAGGTGGAGCTTGAACCTGTTGAGAGATAATTGAGTGTTAGGTGTTCAAAAGCTTTGCTCCGAAGAGTCCACGCACCAATCGGCTTTAGTCCACCCATTCTCTATTGCCATCTCCAAAATCCCATCCTTGACCGCTTCTGCTCCAACCGCGCGCACAGAACCTCGCGAATCGTAGTAGATGATGGTTGGGATTTTCGACGACCCAGTCACATGTTCCTGATCAGGATATCTAGGAGAACAGATAGGCGATGCCTCCGATCTGGTCTAGAGTAGCTACCTTGTCACACCTTTGATCTCTGGAATTTGGCCTGGATCTAAAACGCTATTCCACCAAAATGAGATAAGGTAAATGAATTAATGGGATGTTTACCTGTATGAGACACCGCTGAAAGTGGTGCCTATATCGAAGGCGATAACAAGCTTGCGATGGGACTCCCGATAAGGTATGCGGGAGGCCATGCTGTCACCTGGCAAAACACCGTGGCAGAGGGGGGATTGAAATTTGCCCTGGCCAACGCGCCTGTCGACGTCTATTATATAGGTGTCACACCAGCGCTTAAAACGAGGTACAGCGTCAACTTGACAAGGAAGGGCCCATCATCTAAGAGGTTGTAAGGGGGAGGGTAGGGAAGGCTATTCATAAAATTCAAATCAGCCACTGCCCCAGCAATACATCGTGAATACTCACACATCCTTGTCGTTCGCCCTTCCCTCGTTCCACAGCCTCTCATCCTCTTCACGTGGTGGTTGAACGGCAGACTTAGAGCGGCGATAGAAATCCGAAATTGTGTGGCAGTGTAGTGATTACTGACCCCGATAGTTTATCTGCTGTAAATGGTAAATACTTACGTTGGTGTTCCGTAATCCATCCGAGGATGGTACGAACTGGTAGGATGGCATAACATTCGAACAAATTACCTGACCTCATTCTCATGCTTGGTTCATTGATAAAATGAATCCCGCAGGCAGGTGCCGCCGACTCCACGAGTCCACGTTGACATTGCAACTTCAAGGGAGACTCCTTCGCCAAGATCTTGAGTAGCGCCCACGCGATTACCTCACGATTGACAGCGGCACCCATTCAGCATTCAACGTCCGACCCTGAACCTACCACTTCCTTCACGCTTTCATGGGCCTCTTAAACCTCCTGGAAATACGAGGGGTTGTTTTTCCTCTCATTGTCGGCCTGACTTTCTTCAATGTATTTCTTACGACGCAGGCGCATGTCGCGGCATGGCACAAGGGTAAACAATACTTATTGTATGCTTCGCAGTTGATTTGAACTAAAAAACTCACATTTTTTCCCTTAACATCTCTAGGGATGTATTGTTTGAATGGGTCGCAGCCAGGCGTCAATAACCAGAACACCAATGATGCAGTGCAGCCTCTTTTCATGGTACTCCGAATTCTTTCACGCGTGAAAACCGCTCACCCTTATTATTAGCTCAATAAATCTGACTGGTGGTTTCACCATCTTAACAATGTCCGTCAAAATTCCGTTCTGATTAATATCTCAACTTATTGATACATCTCAAACGCCGTTTTGTGTTCAGTGCGACCAATTCCCTCCGGATGAGGGCGATTTCCTTGAGCTGTGAGTTCTGACTCTTGAATTCTCATATCTCATTAACATTTACCAAAGCCCAGCCAACGGCGTTTTCACCGTCGAGCATGCAGTGAACCGCGCTTTCACTACACTGTCATATAATGGTTCAATGACCGCTTTGTTTGGAGATGGAGAAAATCATCCCGGCCTCGGGGTAACAAGTGAAGGTAAAAACGAAACCGACTGCATCGTCAGCCCGAACAGTATGTCTTGATCCACTTCTTCTCCGCTTATGCTCACCTCCCACACACCACCCAGTCCACACGCAGAACCAAAGCATGGCAGCTGGCACTGCCTTCGCAATCTCCTACACCTCTGATTTGAAGCAAGTCACAGAGGAAAACTTGGTCGTCTTCACTGTGCTTTACAAGTGTTTATCGTGCATGTCATAACGTCGCCGAATTTTAATCTCCTTTTAGTACTCCTTGGTTTCGTATTGCTGAATATCAAGTACCCAATCTTCCTGCGTGTCCCGAACCAGGTGGATGTATATGCGCTGTACGACACTTTTATTACTCGGCGTCTTTCATTTCTATTCATGTTTTTTTTGTGCAGTGGGGTTGGGTAAGTACACACTGCAAATTTGGAAAATGAACTTCTCATCCATTCCGGCTAAACTAAGGTGGCTGACGGGTATGTCAACTTTTTTCGTGCCCATTGGTGTGTCTGAAGTATAGCGGTAGTTGCGGCGAGCCGAACATGTATATGCAGGGCTTTCGCTGCCGAGTCACTGGCAAGCCGCAAGACGGGTTCAAGCGCCGTCGCGCCAGCAGTTCCCCCCGTTTGGTGCGAAGACGATAAATCAAAGTGTATACAGGGGCCTAAACAAGTGAGGGTGGTCCTTGTTTTTGTTTCTCTGCGTTAATGCTGTTGACCTCTTAGATGGTGTATTGGAACCAACTTGAAGGAAACAACATCGTGGTTTCGGGGTCAGACTTGTCTGGAAACCCACGATCTCCAACATATAATGCCAAGTTAGGATTTTCGAACGGTTGCTATTCCTTTCTTATTCTCCGCTTTCTAAAACTGACCACACTTTCTAGGATCACAAACGGACATATTCCTTTCCCCAGGGACAGCGAGCACGACAGTGATTTACCCAGCAGCCACTCCGTCACCTATTTTGAAAAGTGCAGCTATGGCAATTTTTTTGAACCCATATATGGTTAAATCTTTGGCTTTCGTGTGCATAACTGCGAATGTCGGACTGGTGTAATAAAGGATAAACTGGCGTAGAACTTCTTGACTTTATTGATTCACTATTTATATCATGGCATTTATTTTTAGACACGTCACACCTTAGATATCCGAGTCCTCAGATACTAGACGCTAGAACTAAATTTAACTTGGAATAATTTCGATTTGGCGTGACATCTTTGCAAGTTTTTTTTGAATAATCACGCATTACACTGAGGTAGACGACTTTCATAATCGACAAACGTCACGTGCCCGATGTGACATCTGCTAAATCAGGGAATACTTTACAAGATTCGATTTTATATATGATTCTAGAGGTCCTATTGTACCATAAGGACCTACCTTTTATAAATCAATATCTTGGACACATGAATCAACAAAAACTTTGGAGAAAAGTCCGGTTTCGGTGGAGGAGATAGAGAAATACAGTCAACACCACCCAAACACCACCGGTATACAACCAATTAAGCCCCCTGCTGTTGCGTCGCGTCTACAAAAGCATTTTGATCCACTTCATTCATGCCTTATGCTTAAGATAAGAAAATCTGTGCTTGCAAGTGCACAGAATGGATTGAAATCTGGGGAAGAAAGGCCAGAAAAAAAGATCATTTACCGCTATGGCAGCATATGTGCTTTAAATTTGGCTTCACACTGACCATAACAACATAAAATTGAAACATGAGGTCGCGCAGATATTACTCGTATCTCGTAATCTATTTACCACTGAGCCAGTGCTGTTAGTATGTGTGTTGATTTTGAAAATGCATAGGCTCAGTCAGTTTTTCTCCAAATCACCCAGTTTTTTTTAGAGGGGTTGATATTAAATAATTCTATTGAAACTAGGCCCGTATTACATTCGAAGTTGAGTAGGAAGAGCTCAAATTATCTTCCCGTCGTTTTATTACCCGATTTGATTAGGCATGTAACGGCACGTGATGTTTGTCGATTATGAAAGTCGTCTACCTTATAGAGAAAACACACCTGGTCCCTTTATTTCGAGTTTAAACAAATTGTTTACTCAAGTCCAATGTAAGCCGACCAAGGCTAAGTTGCACGCGCACAACAACAGTCGTTGTGTACCCTGACACACGACTCAGAGCCGCCGCTCTACCATCTCATTCCACTCACGAGATCCACGCTTGGATCCGAGTCAGCAGATACTCACATATTTTTAGATCTGCCCCTCATGGTTGAGAAGTGAGATGAGACGCCCCTTTCCACAAGGCTCTCGTCTCGACATCTCACTTCTCAACCAGGTATGAATTTTACGTTCTATCACTAGACTATCGTCTTGATATCTTTCTTCATCTATCCAGTTCTAGAA
>KN838817.1:8023-26752 GCA_000827195.1 Laccaria amethystina LaAM-08-1
ATCAAGACCAATCGAGTTCTAGGCTTTCCTGATTTGAAGAAATGGCTTGAGGAAAAAGATCGGGAGGGAGAGATGAGGAGACGTGATCCAAAGGGGAAGAGGAAAGCCCCAGACAGTCCAAAGAAGAAGAATCGTGATACGGACCGACCAGTGGTGCAGAGAAAGCACAAGAAGTTGAAGCAGGCAAAGGAATCAGATGAGGAGGAAGCTTCTGAGTAAGTAGTGTTATGATTTCTTTCTTTCTTTTTGATATGCTTGGAGTTTGAATGAAAGAAGAAAAACTGATTTGTACAATAGTGCAACTTTTTTTTTCAGAGCTACTTTTCTGTTTTTGTCATCAGCTATATCACTTGTATCTCAGCACTGGATTTTAGTCTGGCTCTTGATTTGGTTAAATCTAGTTTCATTGACCTCTGCTACCCCTCTTGTGCAACGTCCTTTTCCAAATATTCCATTCAGCACTTTTAGTGACACAATCCAAACAATCTTTGGCTCTAATATTTCTTTGGCCACCGTTCTTGCAGTCACATTCACATTATTTGAAAATCCTGATTTATTAAATCTTCACTTTCGTCAACAACAACGTATATGTGGTGATGAAAACAAAGTCCAGATTTCAGGATGGATAATTGCTTTGGGAAATGCACTAGTAAACAAACTTGGAAGGAAGAGAACTGAAACTTGTGCTTGCAACAGCAGTAGCAAATAGAAGTTGGGAGATTTGGAAAAAGACTACTCGATTTATTGTGGATGCTTATCACTATATCAATCATCGAGTGGCAGACTATCTATGCCGAAAATATTGTAATCCTTCACCTGGAGATGGATCTGCTCCAAATCTTGTGGTTATGGCCTATGATAAGAATGGAAGACCATATTTAAAGCGAGCATTCAATACACAGGTACTTATTAATTTATTTTCATTAAATATCAGCTCAATACTATAAATCTTATAGGTTTGTGAACAACTTAATGCATGGATTGGTGGATATCAATCAATTCTAAAACGTATGACACCAGGAAATTTTAACTGGTTTTTACACACCATGTTATTCTACCATACAAAGTATGGCATCCACAAACAGGAGATGCAGAAATCAGATGAAGATGAGGAGGAGAACTTGGGTTTAGATGAAGAAGTCCAAGATGATGAGGATAACTAAATGATAGTAAAAATGAGTGTGCAGAAGTGTATACTAGTGTAATTGTATCTATTGTATTTATTTATAGTGATATTCCACTGGATTCACTGCCAAAACATCTATTTTCCAGTCTCAATCCACTGGAATCCGCCGGAGTCCAGTGGAGTCCGCCGGAGTCCGCCGGAGTCCAGTGGATTCCAGCGGAGTCCGGTCCCATTCCACCAGACTCCGCTGGACTCCGTGGAGTCCGACAGGAATGGGGGGGGCACTAATAAGTACTGCTCCCATTATGGAGATGAAGCAACACCAAACAACATGGTAGATCTGTCACCAACGGTCAGCACCCCTATTTTATTGTTATTTTTCATTTATTTCCACATTTGGAAGCATGCTGTGGACCCTAAAAACAGTACCCAACATTGTAGATAACAATAAGTAGCCCCCTAAGCTGGCCTCCTATAGCCCAGGACTGCATCTATAAACACAAGAAAAATACCCCCAATAGTAACAAAATAACAAGTTTTTTTCTTTTGAAACTAGGACCCCAGACACCCCTGGTCATCCAAAAAATATATCCTGAGGCCATGCCAGGGGAGAAATATATTACCACAGTGTGACAGTCACAATTCAGGGTCTAGACCTAAGAAATATATTTCTTCAGTGTGACAGTCACAATTCAGGGTCTAGACAGAGGAAATATATTTTGGGGTGTGTGACACACTAGAAATGTATTTTGTGTGACATTGGTGCCCAAAATATATTTGGGTCAAAGTGCAGATATACAAGCCACAGGATATATACAATGTAGATATACACCCTGACTTTTAGTCCCGTAGTACCCATGGAGTTTGCAAGACTAATAGTCAGTAGTCAGCAGGTGACTGAAGTGGCCCAGTGGGCTGTGAAAAAGCTTGCAGCATTTCAAAGATCATGACGATGCATTTAGATGCAGTTCTCAACTAAATTTTGTACATTATATCTGCCATTCTTGACCCCAAAAAGTTGGCTATTCCATAATTTCCTAACCACTTGTGGGAAGAACTTCGGAGGGGGTGTTTTCAACATCTTTTGAAAAACTGGGTAAGATTCCCAAAAAATCTTGCAATTCCATTCAGTTTTCAGCCAGATAAGCAATTGGTGGGCTTTGCTTGTCCCCGACTGTAGGATTGCCAAAAACTACAAAAATCCTGCCTGTGGGAAATCATTGATTTTCATGGGACAGGTGAAAATTCCACAAAGATCCTCATGTGATCTTACATTGTCACAATGTGTGACATGGTTTCTTTCCTTTCACCACCACCACCACACAATATAACGACCACAACCAACCTACGTGGACGAACAATAAACACCCCCCACACCAGCAAATGACCCCAACCATCCATAGTAGACCACACTGCCCCACAAATGACCCATGAATGCCCACTCTGGCAATTACATGGCACTCAACAGTTCATCCAGACGTGCCACATCGTCCAGCCATGCTGTTGTCACCAACAATGGCAACGGTGATCCACTACAGTGATGACGAACAAATGATAACGCTGACAGATGGACAACCACTCAGAAATGATGATGACTGCCTGAAAATGACGACAAACAGCCGCCACCACCTATGACCGCTTGTCCCGACCACCACAGCCCACAAATGACAGCCAGCGCCCATGAACGAACACAGGCGACACAGACAAGGGACGAGGGATGAAAAGAGACAAGGGATGATGACAACAATGATAATCATCATTGTTGTTGTTATCATTTGATAAAGTGAGTACCCTTATGCCCCTTTATCGTTACCCACCCAACTAATGTGATGTCACCACCGTCAACTGCTCACCAGCAGTTGACGTCCAGCACCACGTCACGGTGCGAAACGACACCAGAAGGCAATTTTTTTGCATAAAAAAAACAATGAAAAAATGGAAAGTAATAAAATGAAAAGGAAAACCTCAAAAAACAACCCTAACATAGCAGGATAATATTGTTGTTGTAGTATCATTGACCCCTATAAGGAAATTCACAATTCAGTGTACTCATACAAGTCGCGAATAAGAGTGCATAAGTGTACACGTAACGATTAACATATTTATGACATTCAAAACGTGCCCAAGAACACATTTTTTGACCCAGAATTGAACAAGTTATACTTAGTTTCAGTAAATTTTACGAAATTCATCGAACTTAGCATAACTTATTCATTTCTCAACCGTTTTGGCTGTTTTTGCAGTCGTTTTGACGGTAAATTAGATAGGTTCACAGGGAAATAAAACACTGTAAAATAAAATGCTGTAAAACGACCGGTTGCAACCGGTTTGGACCGGTCTTTTTGTGGTTTTGAAAGATTTTTGAAATGAGGCAACTGGTAACTGGACTGCTCCAAATTTGGGCAACTGCAACAGAAAATAGAACCGGACTGCAGTCCGGTTCAGTTCAGTTCACCGATTTTTTTCAGTCCTGTAGACTGGACCTGCAAACACTAATGACCTCACCACGAACAATGAGCACTCCGCTCTTTGTCTCTGCCCCCTCCTCCCTTTAATATACTAGGTAGTATATTGACTTTCATGTTCTTATTAATTTAAATAGACTTATTTTATGAACTCATATATGAATGTTATAAGTATGGAAGAGGTCTTTACACTCCCCAGTATCTTCCATATGGAATGGGTGGATTCCAACCCCCATTCCATGGATTCCATATGGAATATTTTTGGCTGAGTCCCCAGCTATTTTTTCATTCCATAGTCACCATGGAATCCATGTGGAACAGACTTGGAATGGTACATTCCACATGGATTCCATGGATTATTCCAGGTGGATTTGATTGGACTAGCCACAGAATTTAAAATTCCATGGGGAAATCCATTAAATGTATCGTCAAAAATAGTGTTACCAGTAAGAATTGAACACTCGAGCACACAACACATCATGTGCACAAACTAGTGAACAATCTTACAGCTTCACCATGTGACCATCAACAGAACATAAACTTACTTCACTAAATGCTGTTCTCTCACCTGCTGCCTAAATCAAATGTTGGTGTTTGGTGACATTTGATTTGGGTGTCAGCAACAACCCACAAGCCTCTTCCTCAACCACCACCAGCTCCACAATGCCTTCCCACAGCCGCCACCATCACCAATCACCACCACCACTCTTGACTCTCATCCACCACTCACAACCATCCCCATATGCCCCAACACCCACAAGAATGACACGGTAACCCCATGTCACCAGGCAGCAAGCCCCCACCCGATTGACATGAGGGGACGACAATGAGGTGGCACATCAATGGACATGCTGCTTTGTCTGACGGTGATGAGGTCATGCCCAGCCCAGGTAAGCTAGCACAGCTAGTCCTCAATTTCCCCTTTTGACACCAAACAGGTGCCATGTCACTGACAGTGATGTGCAACCAGACAACAAACGATGACCGATGACCTCGTTCATCGTCATCTCTTTGAATGACAATACACAAGCTACTGCACGACATGACACAACAACCACGACAAGACACAACTACACCACACCCACAACACAACACAACTACCACCACAGATGGCTGCAACAACGCAACACCACGGCACAGGTACAACTACAACACAACACAAGGAAACACGTCAATGAGCCGGAAACAAGTCAACGACCCAAGAAAAGTTGACACAACCCCCACATGACAACGTGTCAACGACAAGGACAAGACATGACACAACGACCCGTCAACAACAGGGCAATGACAGTACACCAGCACCACACAACAGGACGACACATCAAGGCTACGATGTGACACAACGAGCATGTGACAACACAATGCAATGTGACAAAACAATAAGGTGGAAAAGGGATCATAATTTATCATTAGTTACTCACCTGGACTCCATGGAACCATTTTATATAGAATCCAGGGACTATTCCATGTGGATTCCAGATGGAATGGTGATATGAAACATATGTGGGAGTGTAAAGTATTGGTATGGAATACAAGGGGGAGAGTTAAGTATGGTAAGTAAGTTAGAGGAAGTGTTAAATATGTCACAGATGTAGTCCTCAAGATTCCTGAGGACTTGAAAATTTTTTCTCCTAGAACTTAAAATCAGCAACATCATAGTGTAGACTCTGTGGGGGACAGATAAGTACTGGTTGAATAGGTAGGAGGAAATACAGAGGAGAGATGAATAAAGCAAGATAGAGTGGAAGTCAGAAGTGCTGCATGTTCCTGACACCTGCTAAGATGCTGGTGTGCCTGGCAGGCCTGAAATATTTTCACGTCAAAAAATAATGCTAGATTCAAGCACAGACTCTTACAGCAACTGTAGCATGGACAAAAAGTCTGCGAGATGTGACAACATATACCAATTGCCCTTATCACAAATATAAAATCAGAATGGGGGATTGAATGGATGAAAGAAAATACTTTAAGAATATGGTGAAGATGGAGAGCAGCCAATTGTATGTTGACCAAGATTGCAGAAGCTGCAGATATATCTAACACTTTTGCAAGGGAAGAGGTGAGATGATCCCCCAGCAACATTTGGGGCAATAATGGTGCAGGATTTATGCTAGATGTGATGGAAGCCTTTACTTGTCTCAGCATGTCAGTCCAGCCAACCACATTGTGCCATACCTGAAATTATAAGATTAAATTCAGAAATTAATAGTAGGAAGAATACAACCCACGTGATTCCTTCCGATCTGCTGGTGCCAGACAGCAGCTGTGCACTTCCAAACTATAAAGATCCAAGCAAGGGCATCAACGCAAATGTAGCCCTATCTGATTTTATTTCATTGGTTCATCATGGCAAGGAAGCTAATAGCTGGGAAGATCTCCGATTGAACTTCTTTGTGTGTCCCATTGGTGTAGCAGTATTTACTAGAATCGATTCTGAATCTATACTCTGCAGCAGTAATAGGAGCAGATGAAAATTACACTGTACCTGTTTTAACAACAGAATATGCAAATTTATCTGCACAAGAGACTACAACAGTGAGACAAGTGGGTGGGGGGGGGGTCACCGTGGTCTGCTGCCAGCTTTTCATTGCCCCCATCGCTTTACATTGGGCAATTTTCATTGCAGGCCAGGATATTTCATTCATCAGTATTCATCCCTGCAAGTTTGATCAAAGATCAATGAATTTGAGAAGTCCTCCCAAGTGATTTCTGAGTGAACTGTTGTTGTAGAGTTCAACAATTTTCTTAAGATTATTCTCCCAGTATGAAAGGGCATCTTCACTGGATCCATATTTGGCTGATTTATTTCCAAAAGTTCAGGTTACTAGTGGCTTTGAACTGCCATGTGGTGAGGTGTAATCCTCAGGAAAAAATGAACATGGCAGGAATGATAGTTGATGTTATGATGGCTTGTACCATCTGCACTAAAGGTCATACTTTCTGCATTTTTCATCTCATATCCAAGCTGAATTTGGGCTGCAAAATATCCCTCAAGCAGAATGCAAGAAATAGAAGTATGGCTAATGCTGCCAACAGCTGTTATTCTTGCAGATATGAGGACAGCTGAAATAACCTGGCTGATTAGGTTTTGTGAGTAGCCACCTTTAACAAGTGAATGGGAAACATTGCATGTTTGCTCAGCAAAGACGAAATAATGAACTGATTGTTTGTCTAAAACCTTCTTCCTCACTGTGGCCATTGTTTGCTCCTTTTGTTCTTTACCACTTTTGACCGCCTTGTGTAGCTTGGAAGCTTTGTTGTGTAAGGTCTTGAGGTCTGAGGCTGATTTAACTAGCTTGGTATGGGTTTTATCAAGCTGCGAGGTCCAACTAGCCCTTGATATGGAGAGCAAAGTCAGTGGAGGTTGAGGGTTCATGCATGGATGAAGATGAGAAAATGAGAAAGGAGGTTCTTGGGGTGTGTATGTTTCTAGAACTAGATAAATATGAATGATATGCAAAGTGCAATACTTTACCCTCCCCCACATAATCCACATGGACTCCAGTGGACTCCACTGGATTCCACTGGACTCCACTGGACTTCACTATATACTGGACTATCAGTCATACTCAACACAAAACTGGACTGGACTGGACTCCTATATAATACAAAACTGGACTGGACTGGACTGGACTGGACTCTACTGGACTGCCAACTGTAATCAACACAAAACTGGACTCCACTGGACTGTCAACTGTATCCTGACACAAAACTGGACTCCACTGGACTGCCAACTGTATCTATTGTATTCAACATATAACTAGACTTGCTAAATACTATACTCAATCTGAAACATGCATATCACAATCACTACTATTTGTAGAATTACTTTCCGCATCATTATCATTGTCTGAACTGCTTTTGCTTTTTGAATCCATTTCTTCCTCCTCATCATTGCCTTCCTCATCACTGTCTTCATGATCACTACTTTCCTCATCACTGCTTTCCTCATCACTGCTTTCTTCATCACTGCTTTCCTCATCACTGCTTTCTTCATCTGTTGATTCATCATTCTTCATAGATGCCATTTTGGCAAGGACGTGGTTGACATGGTAAACAATCATAGTGTGTATAAACCAATTGAAAATTTTGGATGTCATCCGCTTCAAAATTGATTCATAGCCAGTTGAATAGCAGCATCAGGGACACTTTGCCACTCTTGATGTTCACCAGGACGTTGAAGAACACGCCGAATGCCATTAATAGTGGCCTTACTGCAATCATGAACACTTTTCTTACAGTCAGCTACATGTTCAGAACAAGCTTGTGTTCCTTTAATTTTGTCTTTAGAACAGCCAACCATGCGACATTTATTTGCAAGTAAAGCTTCATGTGTTGCACAGAGTGCACCACGACGAGCATTAAGAAGGTCATTGGTGCAATCATCAAAAGCACAAATCTAAGCAGAGTATCAGTATTAAATTAAAATCAAACTAAGTTAAACAAACAAACCTGTGGACCCATATCACAACCCTCCGAAGTTAACATATTAACATCAAGTGTATCTGGAATGTGCTCTGTATCCTGCATTGTTCGTTTGAAAGGCTTGGTACAATCAGAACAAGTATGTTCTCTTGCACCTGGTAATTCACCATTTTTACCAAGAACAGCAACGGAATGTTGAGTAAAGTCATCAATAGCAATGTTAGGTTGAGTCTCAAAAGTTGTATTTGAAGTTGAAGCCACATCTCTGATGGAATGCTGTACAAAAGCTTGCCAAACTTGTTTTCGACTGATTTTAAATGTGTTGTGAGGGTCAATGGTTCCAAAGCTGTTGTTCCAATATTGTGTATAGGTATTTGCAGATGCATGAAATGAGTACATGCCATTCAATAGTGCATTTGAGAAGATAGTGTCAACCCAAATATTGCTTCCAATTTGGGGGTATTTGGTGAATCAAAGTCACCAAAGGCATATCACCTTGACGAGTATATACTCCAATATGTTGAAAGTTACATGAGGCAGTTACACACTCCATGTCAATAGGACAGATTATTTGTATGGGCTCAATAGCCTTTGGGGAAACTTTCTGCAACTTTTTGTTGAAAACACCCTGTTTATAAGGTGTAAGTCCAAGAAGCTCTGAGAATGCATCAAGCTTAAGAGCCAGAACAGTTTCCCAAGAATTTTGCACAAATTCATTTGATTGAAAAAGCATTGAGATATCTGAATCAAGTCGTGCATTTAATGCACGGACCAGTGATTTCATCCAACTTGATGCAATAATTTTCTTTTCATTCTGGACATTTGGATGCTTCTGACAAGCATGTAAATTAAGCAAGTCTGGATTTTCCACTAAAGAAAAAAAGACAAGCAGGACAGTTCCAAGTGAGATTTCAGGGTTAAATGTTGTCAAAATAAATTGACTAAAAGCCTGAAATGGGATATCAGGAAAGGGTGTTGTTGAGCCTGTGGCCAATACACAAGGGACAAATGCAAGCCATATAACCAGCCAGATTATTGGTGATGTAGCCAATGTATAAGGCTTTAAACAAGGTCCAGCCAGAAATAGGTTTAGAAATGCTGGTGTTGGTCCAGTAACTGATATCAGAGACTGAAATACAAGCCATGAAGGCAGCCAGATCAAAGATGAGACAACCATAACATGAGGCTTTACTAAAATTCTGAAAAAATGCATAGTAAAAAGTTAGATTTAAAAGTTCCAAAACAATTGCATATGTAACTATCACATCCCAACTTACTCATCTGATTTATCTGACTTCTTCTTCTTTTTCTTCTTCTCCTTGTCTTTCTCCAATCCCTTCAATGACCTTTCAGCAACTGGTTCTTCAACAGCTCTAGACTTTCCTTTTAAGGGCTTCCCACCTCTGTCCATCCATTCCTTCAGCATCTTGAGGGTGTACTTTGCCTCTACCCCCCAAAGTTCCTCTGCAGTCTTGCTGTCAGCATCACCTTGTAGCAGTTTGACCATTTCTGGAAAGTGTTGAGAAACCCTACTGAATGTTGGATGCCAGACATTGCTCCACTGGCTTTTCCTAATAAAAAGCTCAGTAACTTGCCTCTCACTAGGTGGTTTTTCAGGCCACTGCTTAACCTTGCGCATGTCATTAAGAGCATTAGTGACAGCAAGGTAGCAAAGAAATTGGTTCATTGGAATGTTGAGGAGTTGGAGCAGAGTTGATTCATATGGAGTGAAAGAAGTACCCAAGTCCTCAACATCTTGGGTTGTAGCTGCATCAACATCTGATGGCTCAATACTGCCAGTTTGGATACCTCCAGATGTTGACATAGAATTTGAACAAGAGTGGGAATGGACAGAGGACTTGGGTGTGGCAGAATGAGAGGTAGAGGGAAGAGATCCGCCTTGGAGTGAACGAGCACAAGAAGGTGCAATTGAGGAAAAAGAAATTCCAGGTTTAAAAGAACTCTACAGTAAAAGTTAATATTTTGTAGTGCATTGAAATAGAACATAATACTTACAACAAGAAGGTGCAGAGTTGCCTTTCCATCTGAATTGTCAAATAAAACACTGTCATTAATTTCAACTGCCATATCGTAGAGACCTTGGGCCACCCAAAGGCCATCAAGAGCATCATAAACGAGAATTCGGTTCCCTAAACAAAGTTATATCAAATTTAAAGCATTATATTTCATAAATTACTTATGAGTAATTGGTGGCCAGCGAACAGCTACTTCTTTAAGAACTGGTCCCAAGTTCATGTTGACGGTGACAGGCACCTTCAGACTGGGTTGTATGTTTTCAAAATCAAGTTCCACAGGATCTAGAGGTGATACATATATCTTAATGACACCCTTGACCTTTCCTATGAAGACATTTGAAGATCTTCATCATCAACAGGATTGTATTGTTGGCCCATAGCTCCATTACGCAAAGTGCCTCCAGTGGCACATGAAGAACCCTCAGGACGAGGAGGGCTTTCCATAGAAATATCTGCTGGCTCATCACCAGGAGTCAACAGAGCAGTGGTAGAAACAGGAACAGCAGTATTAGACACAGGAATGTAAACAGCAGCAGGAATAGCAGAAACAGCAGCAGAAGCTACAGCCGGAGCAGCAAGAACAGTAGAAACAGGAGAAACAGCTGAAACAACAGGAATAGCATGAATAGCAGGGAGAGAAGGAACAGAGGGAACAGAGGGAACAGCAGAAACAGAAGGGACAGAAGAAGCAGCAGTAACAGCAGTACGCCCTGGTGGTGCAACTGAAATTCCCCTTTGTGATAAAAGTTTCATAGTGCTTTAAATATTTCGATGTCTATGATTTCAATTATAAAAAGCAATAAAAATCACTGAGTCTGCTTTTTGACCCGCTTGGCTTCTTCAGCTGCCACTTCTGCATTTTTCTGGGCACTTGTTTTGCGACCCTTTTTGCTAAAATTTCACCTCAGAGAATGTCAAAGTCAATTTAATTAATTCATACACTTTATTCCCCCTCTTGTTCAGGATGATGTTCTTCTCCTTCTTCCCCCCATGTCTGGGCTTATTAACAACCACCAAATCCTCTAGCTCAGCCAGAGCTTCTTCCTCTTCCTCTTCCTTCTCCTCCTGACCCTCCTCCTGCCCCTCCTGCCCCTCCTGCCCCTGCCTCTGTTCCTGCCCCTCCTCCTCCCTTCCCTCTCCCCTCTCTGCCTCTAGATCTGCCTTGGATGCTTTCTTGTTTGAACCAGATCTTAATCTCTTCTTGGGAGTCTGATCAGCAGCAGCTCCCTGCCTCTTCCTGGCTGTAGACCAGGCAGCTGAAGTGGATTTGGTGGTGGCTCTGGTGGTTGGCATGATGAAACAATGAGCAGTGGTGGTGGTTACAGAACAAGGGGCAATTTGCCTTACAAGAGGCAAGAAGTGATTGCACATCAGCACTTGGTAATGCTCGAGGGGGTGTATTTTGTCCTGTGCATGAAGCTGAACATGGAACAAACTGTCATATCAAAGGTTGTACAAATACAAAGAAGGTTGGAACATTGGCATGCACAAATCCAGGTCATCAGGAACAGTGGTCAAAAAATGCCTATAACCGAAGTTCACATACCTTATCTGGTGTTAGACGAATTTTAAGAAGGCCTGGCGAGAGAATGCCTTGGCAATCTATCAGAGAGCCAAACACTCAACGCCATGATGAACCTACACCTGATATTGAAAGATCCCATTACTTTAGCCCTTCACGATTTTATTGTGTTGAGACAATTACTGCACCTTGTGGTGTTGTTATTGCTTGGACTAAATTTCATAAGTCTGAATCTCCCACAAATACTCTTAACTTTCTGGAATCAGTTTATCCTACAGCTGAATCATGTCCAGATTACATCTGTATTGATAAGGCTTGTCTATTATTACGAACAGCAATAAGCAATGGAAGCTGGGACAGGATTTGGAAACATACAACTTGGTTCATTGTTGATAGCTACCACTATATTAATCATCGTGTTGGTGATTATATTTGTCGCAAATGGTGTAATCCTGCACCATTGAATGGATCAGCTCCAAATCTTGTTGTTGTTGAAAAAGACAAACATGGTCGATCATACTACAAGCGAGCATTCAATACACAGGTAAGCTTAGGTTAATGTGTGGTGAAATACAAGAATTAATAAATATTAAAACAGGCCTGTGAGCAGTTAAATGCCTGGCTAGGTGGATTTGAGTCTATCCTGAAGAGGACAACACAGGGAAATTTTGACTGGTTCTTGCATTCTATGTTGTTTTACCACAGCCGATATGTGATGGAAAAACAGATGAAGAGGCCATATATGGAAGAGGAGAAAGATGTCGAATCAGATTTTGAAGATGACACATAAGGTAAGTTGTGCAATATATAAGTCCTACAGACCAAATAGACTATCATAAACTGATCACATGACCTTGATTATCAGCCACATGATCTAAATTTAGCTCTGGGCATCTTTAATAGTAAATTGTATGATACTTCAGTAGCAATCCAGTAGCAATCCAGTAGGAGTCCAGTAGGAGTCTAGTAGGAATCCAATAGGAATCCAGTAGGAATTCAGTATCTAACAATGTATTCACTTTCTGGTATTTTGTTCAAGTCCAGTAGGAGTCCAATAGGAGTCCATAAGGAAAAAATACATGAAAATACCTTTTTTGGAAAAATTGTTGAAATCCAGTAGGAATCCTACTGGAGTCTTGGAGTCCGGTAGGAATAGGTGGGGGAGTGAAAAGTACTGGACTAATCGAGCTTGCTTGCATAAGACTTTTCCACACATGACTTTCTGACTTCACGCGTCTGGCTTTTATTTGCATACGCGTCTTTCGTCGCATTAATAAATTTAATCCTTTGATAATATATACCCATGTTTAGTGTATTTTCCAACACCCTGTGCTGAGGTGTTTCTACTCTAACACACCCGTAGTGTAATATTTTGTGGTAGTGTTGTCTTTTATAGGCTTCGAGCATATTGAAGTGGCCCGTTCATGTGCCGACCGCAATTTCTTCTACCATAGACTGCACATTTCTTAGATAAATACTTTAATCAACTGGACAGGGCTTGTCCATTGATCCTTGTAATCATTGTAAATGTATTAAATAGTATTGTTGGGTTTTGTATGTAAAATGCTAAAAATTCGCATTTTTAGGAGTGTATTGTGACACTCCATATCATCTCCCCCTTACTATGGTTTGTGGTTCGAGGGGGGTGGGGTGGGTGTTCAGTCGTGGTCCGTGGGACCTGGATTTCGTGTTAGCAGTAGAAAGGGAGAGAGGGCACTCACCGAAAGAACGAAGACGACGAACAACGTTCGTCGTCTGAGTGCCACGTCGCTATCGGGACGTGGCTCCTGGTGTCTCGACCTTCCTGCACCTCCCCATTCACTCGTTGTCGTTTATGGTAGTTGCCGGTCATCGTTTCGTGATGGGCGTCCATCGTCTTGGACGTTGCTGTCGATGTGGCATGCCCGGGTGAACCGTTGGCGTGCCACGTCAACGGTGTCGCGGTGGTGTTGTGTTGGCCATGGCTGCTGTAGTTGGGCGTGGGACGAGGGTCGGTGGTGGGTTAGGGTTACGAGGTGGCGGCGGTGACGAGGGTTGGCGGCGGTGGTGAGGGTTGGCGGCAGTGACGAAGGCTGGTGGTTGTGAGAGGGAGGAGAAGAAGACTGAATGCCAAACAAACAATTGTTTGTTTGGCAACGATAGCTTGTTTGGCAATGTGCCAAACAAACAACCGGATTCCGGTTCCATTCCATTTTGCCAATCCGCGGACCATTCCGGTCTCAATTCCGGACTGACCAAATTCCGCCGGACTGAGAATGCACCGGAATGAAAAAATTAGCAGGCCTTCCTGCCAAATTTCACTCCACCAGATTCCACCAGACTCCGCGGAGTCCAACAGGAATAGGGGGGGCACTAATAAGACCTCATGAAGACTTGGGTTTAGATGAAGAACATGCAGAATCTAACATCTCTGAATCTGAATGAAATAAACACATGAAAATTTAATGTATTTGTAGGTAACTAGTCATATGCCTTGGTTTAGTAAAGTTTTTAGCTACAAAACATTTGTCTGAAATAGCAGAGTAAAATATAACCTAAATAAGGCAATTCAGGGTCCAAACTTAATTAAGCAGAAGTCCTAGTATCCAAAACTACTATTTGAGCTGAATTCCTGTCCATTCCAGTCAGATTCCTGTCCATTCCGGCCGGAATCAGTGGAGGAGTGGAAAGTCCTGCAAACATATGGAATCCATCTGAAAAAGTATGCAACCCATCTGGAAAAAGTATGCAATCCATCCACCATTCCATGGAGTCCATCTGACATTTGTGGAATCCACCCCCATTCCATGGAATCCATATGGAATAACCCGGGGAGGGTAAAGTACTGACCAATGGCCTCCACTTACATCCGTTGCCCACAACCATGACTACCTGCAAGAACAATGTGGCAGTGCTACATCACCAAGTGGGCAAGTGCTGGCCACATCGACGTGATAGGAAACTTGTCAACTTGTCAATGGTGGTGGTGTTAGTTGAGGAAGAAGGAAATGATGGGTTAATGATTCTTGATTGGGTCTTGTTGTCTATGGATTCTGCAGATTCCATTCTGGTGTAATTTTGTCAAAGGTAATTCCTTCATTACAGAAGAATTTGAATTCCTTTCAAAATTCCATCAGAATTGTTCATCAATTTGGCAGGTCCCTCTGCCAACATTGATTCCTCTCAAATTCCAGGAAATTCCAGGATTCCAGCCAGAATCAGTGGAGGTCAATAAAGACCTCCAGAAATCCCCCTTTTCAGCTATTGCATGCTCTGTGAATATCAGACTTGATGCTCCAGACATTTCACATGTTCTTGGAACTTTTGTATGGACACTTATTCCACACATGTGAGGATAGGAAGAAGAAGAGTTGGCAGGTGTTCAAGGGTATAAAATAACTCTTGTGGTGCTGGGCTAAGAGGGTTGCATATGGTGGGACAAATAGGGATTCACACCCCTTCAACACCAGATGCAATGATTAAGAGTGGGGTTGACCAATTTTGGGTAAGTGTGACAGGGTCACTGGGCCAATTTCTTGGGATATTGAGTTTGTGCTTTCCACATCACCAATTCGAGACCCTCTTGCAATGAATTTAATAGGATTGAGTGAATGCATGCACTGAGTAAGTTTTCCGTGTAAGATTTTTTTTGAGATTTTCTGACCATATTTGCATTACTTACCATATTGTGAAAATTTGGCTAGTAAATTCCACTGGAATGGCACTGGAATCCAGCAGGAATCTGTAGGGCATCACTAAATCCTCCCATTTGTGAGGTTTTATCAGTGCCCCCCTGATTCCTGCGGGAATCCAGTCATTCTGGTGGAATAAAATTTGGCAGGCAGGCCTGCTATTTTGTTCATTCCAGTGTCTTATTATTCCGGTGGAATGACCAGATTCTGGAATTGAGACCAGAATGTTTCGTGGAATGCACAGGAACAGAATGCACCAGAATCCAGTTGTTTATTTGGCAATGGCTGTCACTACTCTCATCACCACCACCACTTCGTCACCACCCACCTCAAGTGCCAGGTCACCAACCACGCCCAATGGATGGCACCACACCCCATGACGACAGCACATGGCAACAACTTGGGAGGACCATGTGAGGCAAATACAGGATGATGACGGGTGAAAGATGGATGAGGCCCTGAGGATCTATACATGACTACAGGTAATGAGTGCCCATGACTACAACCCTTGAACTACAATGAACGATGCATGCCGGCCAACACCCTGCCAACATCCTTTGCGAACAAGATGGAGCACTCACACATGAGCATGGGCAACGAGCGCCCATGACCACCACTAGCACCCTTGAATCACAACGGACAACAGGCGCCTGCCATCACCCTGCCAACACCTTTTGTGAACACCATTGAGCACCCATGACTATGACCCTCTAATCACAATGGACAACAGGCGCCCATGACCACAAGAACACATTACCTTCTAAGAAACGATGGGGGACCACTTCTGTTCAGAAAGAGATGGCGGGAATCCCACCCACCACCTCGTTTTTCCTTTTTCATTTAAAGGACAGGGGACCACTTTCCAGTTGCAGCATCGCCGTCGGCAACGCGGCAACTAGACAAATGATGACACCATTTGTTGTCATTTGTTCATGTTGTTACAGATGTTAATTAACCTAGACATACAATGAGAGGGCAGGAATCCCACCCACCCTCTCATTTTTCATATTCTTCTGAAACTAAACAAGGCAGCATTTCAGAAATGGGCGACAACCACCATCCACCCCCATTGCCCTGCAACGACGTCCACAACCACCCACTACCACTCCACAGCAAAACCACCAAACCCAACGAGGCAGCGTGGAAACCCACCTGCTGCCTCGTTCTCATATTCAGAGTCCCAGAACACAACGAGGCAGTAGGGTTTCCACCCACCATCTCATTTTTTTCCTATGTACTTAAAAAGCCCCTGAAACCGAACAAGCGGTGTTTGGCACACCACCTTGTTTTATTACAATATTTTTTGTAATGTAGAGTACTGTCGTTGTAGGGTGTGTGTAGGGTACATTTTTCAAGAAAATCAATAGTAAAAACAAGTGTGCCAAAGTGTACACTAGTGTAAATGTATCTAGCAAAAAAGAAACTTTATGTAATTGAACTTTCAATCTTTACCAAAATTGGAGTAGGTCCAATTCCACTGGATTCCTGTTCCATTCCTGTAGGAATGGGAGGGGCACTATGAAGTACTGCCCTTTGTTGATATTTTGTAGTGGGGTACATGGGGATGACTTGGGCCAAACAGCTGAGTATTGGTACCCTGGTCATGCCCAGATGTGTTTCACAACACTGGTTTCCTGTCTTGCGTGTCTCAGCTACATTCTTTTTCTCATCATAGTCAACCTTCTTTTCTCATCTGTAGCGACTGTTCTATGTCTGACCATAGTCAACCTGGGCAGGATGCTGTTGAAGTGTTAGACTTGACTGATATATTAGTGTAGCCTGTCTCATACCCTCTTCCCTTGAAAACTTGTGGAAAGATAATCCCAAAAATTCTGGGTAGAAGCAATGCTAGCAAGCACTGGGACTGCCTGCATTGTAAAATGCCTTTCTGAGCACCCAAACCACCACTCAATTACCCTGACTCTTGCTTTCTTGAGTCAATACTTGAGCTGGTTAAGTCTGAGAGTAGAGGGGATGGCCACAAACATAAGGCTGCCCTCTTCTTCCACATTCACAGCACACACCATGAGGAAGAGTGACTCTCCTCCACCAGCACCAAGTGCTACCAAAATATAACTGGCACAGAGCGATGAGAGCTCAAGGGCACAGGCTTGGTGTTGTGATATAAACCAAGAATCGGGTCCTAGGACTTCATATAGTTCCTTCAAACCAGCTGATTGTATTTCAATTTAAGAAGCATCAGCAACTGTCACATCTAATGCAGCCATCTGGGGGGTTTAGCCTGGCATAGAGGAGATTTGAGGAAGTGCTGTCCCTGCATCTTTGCTCGTGCTGCAAGAGGAGGGATTTGGAAAGGTGGTCAACAAGAGAGGAAATGAGGCAGCTGTAGGATGTGCTGGTGGTGGCTTGAATGAGTCATCTTGCATCACTCTGTCAAGTTGGAGGGGTATTCTGTGGGTAGATCTGTGGCTCCAGAGGAAAGTCTCCCTCATTATCAGCCACCTCAGGATCTAAATCCATGATGATGTCACTGGCATCATCCTCAAAGAGAAAAGCAATGATGTTGGTAGGAGATTCAGACTGAGCAAAGTTTGCCCAACCAATGAGGTCTTTATTGTCCTCCACTGATTCCGGCAGGAATCCGGCAGAATCCGGGTGATTCCCGGAATTCCGCAGGAATCAAATTTGGCAGAGGGACCTGCCAAATTGATAAAATGATTCCGGTGGAATTTCGAACGGAATTCAAATTCTGCCGGAATGCAGGAATCATGATCGACGGAATTACACTGGAACGGATTCCGCGGAATCCATAGAGTGCCCCATGACGTCCAAATCGAGCGTCGGCAAACACCGATGCTCGATTTGGGCATCATAAACAAACAAACAATGTATTCCTCAACCACCACCACCACCATCGACGACGCCTGCCCACTATCCCCTCCCCACAACTGTCACCTCCTTGCCACTGTCACGCCGTCACCACCATCAACGACACCCGCCTCCGTCCATATCCGTCGCCTACAACCAGCACAACACGAACGACGTGGCAATGTCACGTCACCTAACGAACGAGCGCCGGCCACGTCACCTAACGAGCGAGCGCCGGCCACATTGATACCACACGACAATGAGGAGGATGACAAGGGGAAGGTGCCACGTCGCACGTGCGACTGCACGACGAACAATGACATTGTCGTCGTTCGTCGTTGCTGTTTAACGATGGTGAGTCCCTCATCCCCTATCATCCCAACCGACCCCGCTAACGATTAACGAGCGCCGGCCTGCCATGTCGCCAACAGCATGGCCATGCCACGTCACCAACTCAATGACTCGTAGCTGCCATTTGTATCATGTATTTACGGTAGCTGCCGTGGAAAAACTTCAACAACTACCGTAAATGAATGAAATGTGTTTTCATTCATTATCACAACAATTTCATTCGAAATTCATGCAGTATTTCGCGAATATTTCATTGCGCATCGGTAGATATTTCATTCAGTGTTTCATTCTCCACGGCAGCTAT